>JAWQFJ010032968.1:65000-80000 GCA_034096865.1 Theodoxus fluviatilis
GAGGGCGATGTGGAGGGTCTATTCTGTTTACCTCCATCCCACAGGGGAAAATAACAGACTGGGAAGTGTTCAGTGTATACCTACAATCACTATCACGTGTCCCGGATGCGTGTGTACGTCTTCAAATACAGATTAAGTTTTGTTCCGTTGACTCAAATTTCTTCATTTTTACTTCCACAAATCCCATCTCAGAATATGAGAACAGCAAAACTGGCAGCATCAGCTGACAAAGCTGTGTGAAGACTTTCCCTGTCGTCGTAGCACGACTCCAGTCACGGTCACACTGGCCTTGATGCTGGGCACCCTCACCCTTGACAGAGCTGTGTGATGATTTTCGCTGTCGTTGTAGCACCACTGCAGTCACGGTCACACTGGCCTTGATGCTGGGCACCCTCGCCCTTGGCAGAGCTGTGTGATGATTTTTGCTGTCGTTGTAGCACCACTCCAGTCACGGTCAATCCGGTGTTAATGCTGTGCACCCTCACCCTTGACAGAGCTGTGTGATGATTTTCGCTGTCGTTGTAGCACCACTCCAGTCACGGTCACACTGGCCTTGATGCTGGGCACCCTCGCCCTTGGCAGAGCTGTGTGATGATTTTCGCTGTCGTTGTAGCACCACTGCAGTCACGGTCACACTGGCCTTGATGCTGGGCACCCTCGCCCTTGGCAGAGCTGTGTGATGATTTTTGCTGTCGTTGTAGCACCACTCCAGTCACGGTCACACTGGCCTTGATGCTGGGCACCCTCGCCCTTGGCAGAGCTGGATGATGATTGTCGCTGTCGTTGTAGCACCACTCCAGTCACGGTCACACTGGCCTTGATGCTGGGCACCCTCGCCCTTGGCAGACCTGACGCTGTTGAGGAACATTTGGGGGGATGCTTCCATTTGCACCACGTCCTTGACGCGGCGGAGGCCAAAACTCCGCTCGAGCTGCACGTGTCCGACGCCCCCGTGCAGAACGTGCACCTGGCCCTGGACGGAAGTACCCGGATGCGAGTCGGCTGGCTGTCTTCCCGTCCCTACAACGCCAACGCTTCCACCCCTACCTGTCTCTTTGGACTCTCCCAGACCGCACTGAAGTACAGCGCCTCGGGTCTGGCCTACACGTACGAGGCGGGGGGGTTCAACCAGACCCTCAACACCGTGCTGTTAGACCTGACGGCCCTGAAGACCCAGGGGAAGCCACTCCTGATCTACTACCGGTGCGGTGACGACAAGTTCGGATGGGGAACCGTGTCCAACTTCACTCTGCAGGATACGGGATTTGAACCCCCGACCCTGAAAGCCTCCCTTCACTTCCGGGATAAACTCATCGAAGAACCCGATGAGACTCTGTTTGCCTTTGGCGCCAAGGTGTCCACTCAGGAGGTGTCAAGGTCACAGGGGTCAGGGTCGGCACAGCCCCCCCTGGTGGCACTGATCGGGGACCACGGGGTGAAGAACGGAGAGTACACGGCCAGAGCCCTCAGCCAGGCAGTCTCCACACAGAACGTGCAGCTCCTGGTGCACGCAGGGGACATCAGGTGATGAGGGGAGGTTGGGGGGAAGGAAGAAAGGGGTCAGGGTTGGGAAGGGGAGGGAAGAGGGGTGGGGGGTTGGGAAGGGGGAAGGGGGGCAGGGTTGAGGAGGGGAGGGGGAGCGGGTTTGGGATGGTGGAGGGAGGGGATGAGGACGCCACGAAACTAGGGAGAGGGATTGATTTTTTGATTAAACTTTTTTTTTCCCAAGGGAAATTAATGAATTAGGCGTAGCTGCCTATCTTACATTCAGCCCTAGATAAAACAAGCAAACAAACAAACAAACCCAATCCCATCCCCCACCCCTACCTACCCACCCACCCTCTATCCCACACAAAATTCACACAATAACACTGTTTACAATAAATTCATGGTAACGAAATAACACATTGAAAGGGAATAGAAGAGTGGCGTGGGCTTGGGGGATAGAGAGTGGAGAAATCATCATTAAACCGGTTCCTAAACTGGTGTTTGCCAAGTCTTGGCAAATACTGGCTAAGTATTCGGTCAAAATTTGCCGGGTCTTGGGATACATTATTCAGTGAATATCTGGTCAAGTGTTCCGGTTCTTAATTGGTTTTCCCGAAGACTTGGCAAATATTTGCCAAGACTTGGGATATTGGCTCGACAAGTAATGCCAGTAGCTATTGGAGTGAGATATTCGTAAGATCCCCTTAGAGCACAATGGCGGAAAAAATCCGTCACTTCGTTTACATTTACAGCCATTGCACACTTACGGTATGAGCATGATGCCGATCGATGCCATATTGCAAATGTCCTTTGCGAGATCTTGGCTTGGTTTCGTCAAGCTATTAAGAAGCTAAAGATTTGCCAAGACGACGCAATAGTTGCCGAAA
Source organism: Theodoxus fluviatilis (assembly GCA_034096865.1). Lineage (NCBI taxonomy): Eukaryota > Metazoa > Mollusca > Gastropoda > Cycloneritida > Neritidae > Theodoxus > Theodoxus fluviatilis. The sequence goes on from JAWQFJ010032968.1 coordinate 67,376, forward strand.
TTTTTCCGAATGTTTGCCAATAAGTAATTTGCCAAGACTTGATGAATATTAGCCAATATTTATTTCTCAATTAAGAACAGCCTTAAAGGAAAGAGATTAAAAGAGAGCAGGGTGGGGGTGGGGGTGGGGATAGGGGTGGGGGTGGGTATGGGGGTACAGAGCATGCGGTTTGAGCACCCATAAGTGAGTGAAAAGTTGCAATATTAAAAATCACATTCTTTTACGTTGCTCTCTGCCGCTGTAGCTACGCCAACAAGTACCCGAGCAACAACAACAGCTACATCTGGGTGGAGTACATGAGGCAGATGGAAGCCATCGCGTCACGTGTCCCTTACATGGTTGCCCCTGGCAACCATGAAGCCCAGTTCCAGTTTGCTGCCTTCTTGAGCTGGCTGCTGATGCCCTCAGGGGAAAGCGAGGTAGGATGGCAACAGATTATGTAAATGTGTCATCATGTACATGGAGTGCAGTCATGCATGTGATCGTAACATTCGAATGCAATTGACACGAAATTTTCATTCTTTCGTATTGTAGTCAAGGTCTTGTTGGGTTTCAGTTCTGTCGCTTTTGTTTGTTTTTTGTTTGTTTGTTTGTTCCTTCTAATTCAAGTCATTTATCACTGGCCATACCACAAACGGGACTTGACGCATTCTTGAAGGAGAACATGCGTCCTCCAGCATGTTTTGCATGACAGGTTGCTGTGACCCGCCAGCATGAGAACAGTCCCAACTCGCGCGAGGCGACTACAGGCGCTTCACGTAGGTACAGGCAGCTGGGTCGGTCCGCATCAGTAACATGTCTGTGCAGAGATGCACGCCCGGGATCTCCAATGTGCATGGCCTCGAATAAATTGACTGAAAAATACGTTGTAATGCGCGAAAATTAACTTCTGTTTGCCTTACCTCGGCTACGTAGAACCTATGTCTGAAATCTTCAGAGGCGTTTTGTGTCTGTCAAATATGTCGCTGGCCAAACATTTACCTTCGAACGAGCATAACTTCTGCAATTTTGATTGCACATTGTTCATTCACACTTTATTATTACATAAAAATGCATGCAGATTAAAAAATATGCGCATATTCAAACACCAATAAGTCGAATCAGAACTGTTCTTTTTAGGTGACGGGTCACACACACATGCGTACACACACACACGCACACACATGCGCGTGCGCGCGCACACACACACACACACACACACACACACACACACACAGGGGCACACACACATACCTCTTCACGATGCACACAGGAAATTTTCACTCATTTGTTCACACGATACTTTTTTTTCTCCACCTCCCCGTCTCCAGTCAGAGTCGCCATTTTGGTACTCCTTTGACTACCTGGGCGTCCACTTCCTCTCCTTCTCCACGGAGCACGACTGCTCCCCCAACTCCACACAGCACGCTTGGATGTCACGTGACCTGGCCAGAGCCAACCAGAATCGCCAGAAGGTGCCCTGGATTATAGTGTTTGGACACAGGCCTTTGTACTGCACAAGCATCTGCGCAGAGAGATGCGAGGTACAAAGTTCTCTTGTGTTTCTTTTTTCTTGAACAACCGGGGTTCGTTACTCACGCTAGGAACCTTGCAAGATCTTGCGAGGAAAAGGCCGGTGTCACCATGTGCCAACATGATGAACGCAGATGTAATGGCACTCTAATGTTTGACACATGTTGACAACGGCCTATTGTTTGCCAACTAGGTAGGCTAAGCAACGCCCTAGTTTTAGTCCGCACGGGGAGAGAGCCACGAATGCAGCGAATTGGAGGTTTGCAGTAGTGAATGCTCTTTGTCCGCTTGTTGTGACAGGAGAAAAACCGTTTGTTTTCTTCCCTTTTTAAAATGTAATATGTAATTCCCATACTATTTTTCGTTTTGAGCGAGAAAAAATGTAAATATCGAAAGTTCATACCGCATGACAGCAACCGCTTTTATGATTTACGGTGTAATGGCACGATGATTCTCGTTTTGTCGTGGAAGTTGCATCTGTAATAAGTATCGTTTTCTCTTGCCGTGAAAGTATGCAGGCAAAGGCGCTTGCATGGTGTTTGCGATCCCATAAATCAAAGTACAATCACTTCTTGCTTCACCACGTAAAGGTACAGGCAAAGGAATGGTAGCGACTCATTACCAACCTCTGGGTCTCAAACCACTTTATACCGCATATAAAGTGTGTGTGTGTGTGTGTGTGTGTGTGTGTGTGTGTGTGTGTGTGTGTGCGTGCGTGTGTGTCTGCGTGCGTGCGTGTGTGGTAAGCCCGTGCGTGCATGTTGGCGTGCAGGTAGAGGCCCCTTTATTAGGCCTAATCTTGCAAACAGTTGAAGGCAAAGCATTTCAGGCATTGAAACCCCCAATTCAACATCCGTCTGTAACAGTTGAAATCGCCTCCGCCAACCTGCGTTGTACAGGGGAAAGCTCCGTTTTGATGTTGTAAAGCATCTACATCTAAGTATCTTGTCTTCTCACCGCCACCACTGGTGCCGTGTGTTACAGATGGAGGCCCCCGAGTACCGCGCCAGACTGGAGCAGCTGCTGTATGAGAGCAGGGTGGACGTGGTGGTGAGTGGACACAACCACCAGTACGAACGCTCCTGGCCGCTGTGGAACAGCCAGCCCACGCAGAGGAACTACACCTCGCCCTCGGCCCCCGTCTACATCGTCAACGGAGGCGCTGGTACGTCTTCCCTTCCTTGTTGTCCAGTGTGTCTCCTGATACTCTGATTATGTGTGTGTCTGTCTGTGTGTCTGTCTGTGTGTCTGTCTGTGTGTCTGCCTGCCTGCCTGCCTGCCTGCCTGCCTGCCTGCCTGCCTGCCAGTCCGTCCCTCCGCCCGTCCCTCCCCCCCCCCCTCTCTCTCTCTCTCTCTCTCTCTCCATGTCTCTCTCTCTCTCTCCATGTCTCTCTCTCTCTCTGTGTCTCTGTCTCTCTCTGCGTGCCTCTGTCTCTCGCTGTCTCTATCTGTCTCTCTGCGTGCTATGATTATAAGTCTGTTCTGCTGACAGTTGTCTGCACCATATTTATTTCGCACCAGAGCGTAGATACCTAAGTAGACCGGATACACGCCTTTTGGATGTGTTCGTGTAATTTCGAGTGCTAAACGTTCAGGAGTGAAAGTCTCTCAAAGCCTTTTCAGTTGTTTGTTAGACTTGCATTGGTTGCCGCAGGTTTTGTGCTATTTGCGCATGGAGGTTCCACCGCCACATGGGCGTGCAAGGGGGGGGGGGGGGGTGTTGAATGGTGTGATGGACAGAAAGAGAAAGAGAGGGATGGTAGGATGGTGGGGTGAATGATGGGATGGATAGAAAGATGGATGGATGCTGGATGGACGGAGGGAGGGAGGGACGGAAATGAGGAAGGGACGGAATGAGGGAGGGAGGGAGGGAGGGAGGGAGGGAGGGAGGGAGAGGGAGGGAGGGAGGGGGAGGGAGGAGGGAGGGAGGGAGGGAGGGAGGGAGGGAGGGAAGGAGGAAGGAAAATAAGGAGGGAAATAAGGATGGACGGATGGTCTGTGTTGCGGCTACCCACCTCTGTTTTTATTTCTCTGTATGGTTTAGGTAAAATGCCTACCCTGTGCTACGTTTTCTGTGTGAGCTAATGAACCATCATACCACTACCACTATGAATTGTGTGTTTATGCATGTTTTAAGTAAGGAATACTTAATGATATAGAAGCCAGCCAGACCTCAACTAAATGTAGTTTATTAAGCAACCAGCCATGCCTTTAGAATATTACTGTGTTGGTGGGAGGAGTGAACAGTTTTCAAGTTGGGCGCCAAGCTTGTGCTGACGTGAGACTTCGAGCCCAGAGAATTATGCTGACTGTGTGAGAGACTTTGAACCCAGAGAATTGTGCTGACGGTGCCAGACTTTGAGTGGGACGAAAATGCGCCAATTTTCTCTTCTTTCCTATTGGTCCAGAGTAAGAACTTTTAAGACATTAAGCGGTAAGAAGTTGTCGAGTCAGCAGGCGCCAAACATCCCCTTCTTCCCATTGGTGAATTTCTGAGACTCTCAATGGAGACGTGGAAGAAGATATAAATACAGGCAGCAGTCTGCTAGCGGGACTGGTGTGTTTGCCCCTCTCCAGGGAGCACCGAAAGAATACAACATGGTATCAATTAAGGTCAGTCTGACCTAGGGGCAAGGACAGGGAATGACTTCTCTCCCCACCCCCCCTACAACTCACCGCCTACAGCCCCCCTGGATTGAGGAGATGCGGGCAGCCGCTCGCTGACAAGCTGCAACCAAAGCGGAGATGACCGTCTCCTGACCCCGCCACCAGAACGGACGTGAGGAGAGATGAGGCTGATTCAACCCTCCCCTCTGCAGGACCCCACCAATGCCTCCGTCGACACCCCTTTGACGCTCCCAAACAACCCCCTTCTGGAGCAGCCACGGGGTCAACTGCCCTGACCCCCTTTGCCCGGACAACCACAGGGTCACGCTGCCCTGACCCCCTTCAGCACGGACAACCACAGGGTAACGCCGCCCTGACACCCTACATCATTCCTCCACAGAACGGACTCAGTGAACTCAGATAAGTTTTTACCATGATATAGAAAGGGCTGGCTGGCTATAAAAGAACTAGGATTGAACAAAGAAGTTTTTATTATTATTCATGCACGTTGACTTACTGATCATTGTTCTATCACTTCAAGTATTATTAAAGTCATTTTTGTATTTGACCTCTGCATTCATCTTCTCTGTTGTCTTGTCCAGTCTTGACAGCGAGAAAGTGAGTGAATATTGCAAGACAGCCGTGCGGTTACCCCTAGACATCCTCTTCATTAATAACAAGAGCACGGGCTTGTAACAGTCTGACGGACGGACGGACGGACGGACGGACGGACAGATGGAAGGACGGACGGAAGGACATATGGACGGGTCGATGTCGGATGGAGAAAAGCATGGAACGACGGACAGATGATACTTGTTTATTCTCGCTTATGCTTTCATGCAATTTTTATATATCTTTAAACCAGGCAATCCCGAAATAAACAACCCCTTCTTCCGTCCCGACGTTCCTTGGAGAGCACGTGACGACCCGACCTTTGACTCAGGCTTCGTACTGATGACGCCGTCGCCTACGTCACTCCACTTCCGCTACGTCATCAGCAAAACCGGAAAGGTCCACGATGAGTTCACCATCACGCGCACCTAGCATCTGCCTTGGACTTCGCGCAACGGAAGGAAAACTGGAAATGTTGGCTGATTAAAGAACCACGGTACTTTTCGCTGTCGAAACATATACCGTCTATACCCTGATTTGAAATCTAAAGTCGCCAAGTTTTTTGTCAACTCCTGACCTGCATACCGTACTGTTGCATGTTGCTATCGCCTTGAAAATGTGGGTGCGCTTTATGTTTTTCTCGAATATAAATCAATATCTCACAGGAAAATAAAGCACTTTTTCATCTTGTCTTTGTCCGATGATGCTTACGTGTTGTGCACAGTACAGAAGTGAGTGAGTGAGTGAGTGAGTGAGTGAGTGAGTGGGTGGTGGGTGGGTGGGTGGGTGGGGGTGGGTGGTGGTGGGTGGGTGGGGGGTGAGTGGGTGGGTGGGTGAGTGGGTGGGTGGGTAGGAAGGTGGGTGAGTGAGGGAGGGAGGGAGGGAGAGAGGGCGTGAGATTGGGAGGGTGGGTGGATGGGTGAGTGTGTACGTGTGTTTGTGTGTGTGTGTGTGTGTGTGTGTGTGTGTGAGAGAGAGAGAGAGAGAGAGAGAGAGAGAGAGATGTTTGCAGTGAAGTCCATCAAACAACTCTGTAATGGAGGCGAAACCCATCGGAAAGCTAAAAGTAAAGCGCAGCTCTAGAAATGAGAAACTCCACAACACTGCAACTCTGGTGTTTAAAGCAGGTGACATGGTATCCTGCTTATCATCTGGAACCTAGAACCATCAATGCAGCTTTTGCTTGTTTGTTTGTTTGTTTGTTTGGTTGTTTGTTTGTTTGTGTGTTTTTTTAGTATAACGTTCAAATACAATGCATGAAGGGTCGGTTGTCCTGTCTTTCAAAGAACAAACCCTTCTTTTTTCCCTTTAACTGTACCAAGACCGAGCCCATTCTAGTCCACTAGAGATTTCGCCTGCCGGCGAAAGTCTCTAGCACTGTTTATATCACGTGATGGAACTAATCCGTCCAGAATATTCACACGAGAAGCTATTGTGGGATAGTGTCATAGGCTAGACGGTGGTTTATTCTGAAAAGTAGAGCGTGACCTACATGCATGTAAATGACATGACGTTATCACCCGCCCAATTTTGTGATTGGACAAAGTCCCGCAGAGATGACTTTTCCCTGCCTACTCTTGTTATCTTAACTGTGATTAGCCGGCTGTAACGGTGAGCGTTTCGTGAAATCTTGGACCCAAAAGTTGTTGTATTTGTTGCGTGGGATTACACAAACATTTTTTAGAGGAAAGTATCATTTGATCGGGTAATAATGTGAAATAAAACGATGAAAACCCATATTTCGGGCGAATTTCTGGATAAACCATCGTCTAGCCTATGACAATAGCACTCTGCTCCCTGAAATACGCCGTTAAAGTAATTCTAAGACTATTTCGCACAAAACTCTTAATTTACTCTTGTTGAGGCAATAAACAAGCGTTTATTCGATAAAATAAAATGTTTGTGTTGAAATGGAAACAAGTTTTGACATCTGAATGATTTCTGTACAAAGTGGGTAAAATAGTATTCAGAACGAGCTATTTTTGGCGCAATGCTGTAATGCAAAGGGTCAAGTCTATTACGCATTCATTGCGAACTGCGCCAGTCACTACTGACTCGGGTTCACAGAATGGCCCGAGCCCACACCCCCACCCTCACACGCCCTTTCGACTAATTAAGCATGTACTCAGGGAGGAAGATGTTCGATCACACCTGTTGTGTAGTGTATGCATCATTCAGAGGAATGGCTGCATGGAATCCATCTTCGCTTGTCCACACAAAGAAGAGTAACACACTCAAGGAACTGTAGCTCAGTGTCTTTCCATCAGCGGGAACAGTGACTCTGCAAGACTTTCGGAGTCTACTGAAGTATAGAAATTGTTTGAGTTTTCATTACCATTGTGTGCTGCGACGATTTTCCATTGTCTCTACAGATCAGTTCCTAGCAGACGCTAACAGGGGAGACCACCGTCCTAACTCGCAATACAACCGAAGTGACCTCCCTTCACCACAATAGTCTCACTCAGCGTTCCTTTCTCGCGTGCATTCTACTTGCTAAATTGTTTCAACCATAGATGAATTTATTATATTTCATTTAACACAATGCAAAACGCTATTCATTGTCCGTTTCAATTCATTTGTATTCAACATATCGCAACGAGAAGATAATTATTAGCTTTCTGCGCTAGGACTTCGGCATGTTGATGGAAGGGAGATAATTCCAGTGCGAAACTGCTCAATCGTGTAGCTTTGACTGCTTCGCTAGCAACAAACAACATGGCGGACTCCCTCCTCGTTCGCGCACTGCAAGGACGGGCGAAAACGGTGTCCCTGTGCAACAAGAAGCTCGACAGAGTTCCCAGAGCCATTGGACGACTCGACTGTATTCTGCAGTTGCATCTGAAAAGCAACAAAATCAAAACTCTTCCAAATGAAATAGAACATTTGTTTCAGGTAGGAATGTGTCATACTGTGAACGCTAATGACGCGCTATTCGTACCGTTGAAAGATTAAACCTCAACGAATCGTGTCAAGAAAGAGTGTCTGAGTTTTGAAAGCTACGTTGAAGACTTTATTCGGAAAAACAGAGCGGAGGAAGGTTAGCAGAGACCATTTTGCTTGTTTAATGCGCGTATTTGTTCATTTGGCAAAGGGAATTTCGTGCGCGCGCGCACAGAGGGAGCGAGCAAGCGGGGAGAGAGAGAGAGAGAGAGAGAGAGAGAGAGAGAGAGAGAGAGAGAGAGAGAGAGAGAGAGAGATTTAAACACGCACGCACACACGCACGCACGCACGCACACACACACACACGCACGCACACACACACACACACACACACACGCACGCACACACACACACACACACACACACACACACACACACACACACACACACACACACACACACAAACCCATACTTTATGACACAGGGGAGTATTACACACATTCTGCAACTAGAACAATGTAGCAAATGTCTCTCCTACCCTACATTACTTCATCTTCTGCTCAACAGCTGCAAGTGCTGAATCTGGGGAACAATGAGTTTGAAGAGCTGCCTGATATCATGGGACGACTCACGTCATTGGAACGCCTGCACATCTTCAACAACCACCTGATCTCCCTCAATCCCGCAGTCCTCAGTGAGTGGCTTTCCCACACACAGACCTTTGCAGTCTTGCCAGTGTTTGACAGCGTGTTGTGGTGGAGGTAAAATAATGCTACACATTTTACTTGTCTGCAATCCTTGGAAGTCTGTATGGAGAGATACAGTGTGTGTTTTGCTGCAGGCGTCAATTTTCAAAAGAATTTTGAAGTCTTAATAGTGACACTCATTGTGTTGCGTGGTGGCGGTGACATGATACTACAGGTGGCAATTTTCAAAACACTTTTCAAGTCTTGAAAGTGACACAGAGACTGTGTTGTGATGGAGGTAAAATAAGTGTACAAATGTAAATGTTCAACAGACTTTTCAAGTTTTAGTAATAAATACAAGATGTGTAGTGATGGAAGTGTAATAATGCTACAAGTGTCAATTTTCAACAGACTTTTGAAGTCTTATTAATAAATACACACTTTATTGTGGTGGAGGTGAAATAATGCTACAGATGTCAATTTTGTACAGACCTTTGAAGTCTTCATAGAGAGACACAGTGTGTGTTGTGGTGAAGTTAGATGGTAATTGTAATGATTTTAATGTAGTGATTTGCATTCTTGGTTGGACCCGAGCTGCTTCATACAACATTACCTGCTTCCTGGAGATGGCTGATCAGTTCTCAGGTGGTACTTGATAAACAGACAGGTGTATATGAATATACAGGTAGGATGCACACAGTCAGGTATCAACACCATCTCTTCTCCCTGGACTCAGTGCCTCATCCAGAGTTGAGTACATCACAGCACTACTGCCCTCTCATGTGCCCTGTTCTGCTTCTAGATGCCTTCTGCTCTTGTCATGCTGTTTATCATCAATACAGTAGAAAAATACTTAGAGAAACAAGGAATGTATTTCTGTCATGCTGTTTGTCATCAATACAGTAGAAATACGTATAGACACAAGGAATGTATTTATGTCATGCTGTGTGTCATTAAAACAGTAGAAATACTTATACTATAGACTCAAGGAATGTATTTCTGTCATTCTGTGTGGCATCAATACAGTAGAAATACTTATGGACACAAAAGGAATATATATATATATATATATTTCTGTCATGTTGTGTGTCATCAAAACAGTAGAAATACTTATGGACACAAAATATATATTTCTGTCATTCTGTGTGTCATCAGAACAGTTACAGACACAAGGAATGCATTTCTGTCATGCTGTTTGTCATCAATACAGTAGAAAAATACTTATAGAAACAAGGAATGTATTTCTGTCATGCTGTGTGTCATTGAAACAGTAGAAATATTTATAGACACAAGGAATGTATTTCTGTCATTCTGTGTGTCATCAAAACTGTACAAATACTTATAGACACAAGGAATGTACTTCTGTCATGTTGGGTGTCATCAATACAGTAGAAAAACTTTTGGATATAAGGAATGTTTTTCTGTGAGGTAAAATCTTCAAAAGCTGTATGATGTAGCTACTGACACTGCACTGTTGAGACGCTGGTATAAGAAAACACTGGTGTGCATGTTGATAGTTCATTAGTTAATTTACTACATGCCATCAGCAGATGAGAGGTAAAAAATATAAGAAGTCACAGATTTATGTTCTATTTATATTTTCTGTTTGATTTTCAGTTTTTGTTCTCAAAACCAATTCATTCTTTCATTCCATTCTTTCATTTTCTTGCTTGCTTGCATTTTTGCTTGCACAGAATATATCAAGTCAGACAAACTTGTTTTCCAAACATTTTATCATCTTTCCCTTAATTTTTCCCCCATTTCATTGTAGATGGACTGCACAATCTGACCCTTCTGAATCTGAACAACAACAAACTGAAGACATTTCCTCCTGAAATATGCAGGTACGTTGTGTTGTGGAGAATGGCATGGGAAGGTGTCAGATGGGTGCCTTGCTGTGGATAGGAACACATTTTCAAGTGGCACTTCCCGTGACCCAAAGCCGAGGTGTGTCCCTCGCCCCTGACCCTGGCGGTTGCTTTCGTTCGTTGGCACCAATCTCGATCATGTGGACAGGACGCAAATAGTTTTGTAAAATAGACCATAGTTCAACGGAGATCACGCGTACAACTAATTTCCTGTTTCTGTGGAGCGTAGTCGAGTCTAACGCACCGTGGCTGTATCTTGATGACCTTCTTTTGATGTGTGTTACATCGAATCGTGCATCGACATTGAAGTATGCATTGTAAATTTGCTGTTTTCTTGAATAAAAGTTTTGAGTTGCAAAAAATAAAAGTGGCACTTTAGCTGTGTGCCTTTCCCAGATGCCCTCCTCTTTACTTCTCCTGGATTTTGAATTTTAAAGGGTACCTGTCAGGACTGATAATGTCACCAATGTCATGTAATTATCGAAATTGATGATGATGATGATGATGATGATGATGATGATGATGATGATGATGATGATGATGATGATGATGATGATGATGATGGTGGTGGTGGTGGTGGTGGTGGTGGTGGTGATGATGATGATGATGAAGATGACGATGATTATGATGCACACACACTCACATGCATGCACATGCTCATACACATGCATATGCACACACACATGCACATGCACACACGTACACACACACACACATAATTACACCCAAGCACATCCACACACACATGCAAGCGTACACACATGCACACACACACACGCGCGCTAATGCGTGCACGCTCTCAGAACTATTCCATCCCACCACTCTTAAAAATGTCTCAATTGACTGTGGTCTTTTATCATTTAATTTCCTTTACAAACACACACACACACACACACACACACCACACACACACACACACATGCACACACAACACACAAACACACATGCACACACACACACACACATGCAAGCATACACACACACACATACACATACACACATACACACAATATGCACACACACACACACACACACATGCACACACACACACTCACACATGCACACACACACACACACATGCACACACACACACACAACACACAAACACACACACACACACATGCAAGCATACACACACACACACACATACACACAATATGCACACACACACACACACACACACACACACATGCAAGCATACACACACACACACATACACACACACACACACAATATGCACACACACACACACACACACACACACACACACACACACACACACACCCATTCCATCCCACCACTCTACAAAAAATGTTTCAACTAACTGTGGTCTTTTATTATTTAATTTCCTTTCCACATACACACACACATGCACACACACACACAACACACAAACACACATGCACACACACACACACACACACACACACATACACACAATATGCACACACACATACACACACACACACACACATACACACACACACACACACACACACACACACACTCTCAGAACTATTCCATCCCACCACTCTATAAAAAAGGCTCAACTAACTGTGGTCTTTTATCATTTAATTTCCTTTCCACACACACATGCACGCACATACATGCACACATACACACATACACATGCACACACACAACACACAAACACACATGCACACACACACACACACACATGCAAGCATTCACACACACACACACACACACACACACACACACACTCCTCTGAGAACCACTCTACAAAAATTGTCTCATCTGAACTGTGATCTGTTACCTTCCCGTAGCCTGGGCAACCTACAGCACCTGAGTGTCAACAACAATTTCCTGACAGAACTTCCTCTGGAGTTCTGTGCCTTGACGCGACTCACAGAGCTCCACGCTGCCAACAACCAGCTGATGGCACTTCCTCTGGAATTCGGGTTCCTCACCCACCTGGAGCAGCTGCACATCCAGAAGAACCGTATCCGTGAACTACCAGAGGTGTGTGCGGTTTGACCATGGGGCTCTGAGGTTGAGTGGTCAGCAAGCTTGACCTGTACTTGCTTGCGGCTAGTTGGTGCAGTGTTCGAAGCTGCGTGGTTCTTGGAGTTGCGTCCTTGAGCAAGATGGTTCACTCACATTGCTTCTCCCCACCTAGGAGTAAAACGGTGTTCCTGGGAGGGCAGTTTTGGCATAATGTAGTGAGATTAACCCTTTTTTGCGGCCACGAGCCATCATCAGGTTGGAATGCTCCCCAGGGAGTGGAGTTGGTGCTGGTGCCTGACTGTGTGCGTCTTATCTGTCTGTCTGTCACTGTGGTTGTCGCCAGGTGCCAGTGAAGGATTGATCAAGCAGCCCAGTGATCAGGGGGTAAAGTGTGAAGCTTTTGGAAACCCAGTCATGGGTTATGAGTCACTGTTTAAAACCATAACTTTACGGTTTACCGTTCACCAATTGGTAGGACTCAGGACCTGTGGT
>JAWQFJ010032968.1:85000-127500 GCA_034096865.1 Theodoxus fluviatilis
GGATTGCTGGTGTTGAAGGCTTCAGATGGGATTGCTGGTGTCGAGGGCTTCAGATGGAACTGTGCGCATAGAGCTCTGCAGGGTTTTTGTGCTGGGGCAATGTCTCACAGACAGGACAGAACAGTGCAGTAGAAGTACATTAATATTTTCTGTTCTGATCTGTCAGTCTTGTTATCACTCAGTTTGAAATTGTTCACTGCTGCCATGACCAGCTTTGACTGCAGAGTCTTCAAGATGCTGGTCATGGGGGATTGTCGTTTGTCAACATCTCCAGACTGAAGTCATCTATAATTAACATCGAGTGAGAAATTGTTCAGTGTTTTCTCATTGGTGCAGTCCAATAGTTAAGGCATTTCTCTGTGCACAGTTGTTTTGAGGCTGGTAAGTGCAGTGTTTGAAGCATCACCGATCCTTGAGCTGCAGCCTTGGGCCAGGTGCCCTGCTCCCATTGCCTCTCCAACCAAGGAAGAGAAGTGGTCACTGGTAACTGCACAGTGGCAACCTTCATCGAAATCCCCCTCCCCCCTCAATTTTTTCTCTCTAAAAATAGAGGACACAAATAAAAGGTTATCATCATTGTTATCATCGTTGTCGCTGTCATAGTTGTCATCGTCGTCATCATCATCATCATCATCATCATCATCATCATCATCATCATCATCATCATCTATATTGATGCTCTTCCTTTGTTGCAGGAACTGACAGCTCGCTTCATCATGAAAGAACTGAGGGACAGGTCAGTCTTGTTTCTACCACGGACATGATAATGATAATTTGATAATAATAGTAATATTTCTTGCTCAAATACATGAGAAGTCTTTATGGTGACCTTCACCCCCGGTCACCACTGCGCAGTGCCCAGTACCCAGTGTCCAGTGGTGGGGTGCATATGAACCTACTATGTTAGGTGGTAACTACGTCGTAGTTGTCTGCTTCGTTGTTCACAACTTTGAGTTGTTCCCAACTACAACAGTAAGGTGTGCATGAGACGCTACTTGGTCGCCACAACGAAGTAATGACCCAGATGAATAGTTATTATTATCTTGGGATATCTCATCTAATGCGCATGCGTAGAGGTCACGACAAGAGGTGAACTAGCCAACTCTGTGCACATTTCAATGGCGGACGTGTTGCCGGTTCGCACAGAAAACGCTCTATTTCGGGATACTAGCAACCCATCCAAAGAAAATGTAAGCCATGCACAGCATTAATTTATCAAAGCTGTATGTTGAATGCATCAATAGGTCGTGAAAGCTTTTACATTTTACAAATCGAATGCAGGTCGACGCATCCACGCTGAAGCATGAGTTACCCGTTGCCATCGGTCATGGCGTATTACAGAGAAGCGTCATCAGTCATCCGTCATCCTTCCGCCAGAAGTTTAGTTGTATTTGGTGGTCGGAATTTCAACAACAACAAATTCCAGATGAAGATATGACTAGAAACTGCACTATTTAAAAAAGTGAATTCTTGAAACTTTGTGGGCATATACCAAGTGGGGGGGGGGGGGGGGGGGGGGGGGGAGAAGAAAGAAAAGGGATGGGTGGGTGGGTGTGATCCAATGATCCAAATGATAAACTTTTCATGACAGCATCTCTAAAACTAGTTTACTGCTGTATTTATTCATCTTTGGAAAGCAGGATTGAGGTGAAATACGTCATATTCTTGTCAAATTTATTCTGTCACTTATGGTGCAGATATCTGGGGCAGTGTAAACACAAATGCTTGCTTAATTTTTTTTCAGTATGACAAAAATGCCTGCTCATTCCAACACAAACAGCTCAATCAGGCAGGAAGCTTTTGCCTGCAGTGCATGAGTGATGGCGTCATCTTCCCACCCTATGCCAGGCCATGTCTCATAGCTGTGGCAGTCCCATACTGCCTTTTGATGCCCTTCAAAGGCACAGCATTGATTTCAAGTTATCCCCACTCGACACAATGTCCTAAATTTAGTAACATGTAGAAAACAACAGGCACCTCTGCCCCAAGGTCATGACAAAACTGCTAAATTTAAACCCGGGACTCGTGGGAGGACAAGTGAGAGGAAGCATTGAGGGCTTGCCTCCATTTTGGTCACCACAGGAACAGCAGCAGGGGGCAGGGAAGGGAGATGTGGGGAACTCTGTATTTGGGAATGCATGGCAAGAGCCAAAAAGCATCGTTCACCTAGTTATTTTGATAACATGAACCTTGAGTAGTTATGCCTGTACATTTCCATGTGTTAGCAGACATTAATCACCTGGTTATAGTAACATATATTGCATGCATGTTCATACATTTCTTCACAAGACAAGCATGAAAACACCATAGTAACAAATAACCCACAGATTATCAAACCTGCTCAAGGTGTTATGCCAGCAGATGTGAGGTTGCCCTGTTACCATGGTAACAAACAACACCTACCTGTTTAAAACCTGAATGCCAGTCAACGTGTATCATCATGTAATCACAGTGACAAATGACACACATGCTGTGCGTATGCAAGGTGACATGCCAGCATGCATGGTTGACCTGGTCACCATGGCTATGTGTATCACACAGATGGTCATACCTGCGCAAGGCGGTGCGCCACTACCCGCAGATTCGAGACATGCTGGCGCAGTCCAGTCGCTGCGCCTTGTGTGGGGAATCCTTCCTCAACACGTGGCTGGAGTGTGTCCGGTTTGTGAACATCGGCAAGGTAGGCATATTTCTTGCTCATAAATTAAAGCAAATCTTCTTTGAGGAGCTGACTAAAGGTTTGAAAACAAGTGCCTCAAGGATGAATGACGGTGTAAATGGTGCAGTCTCAGACTAAAAGAGCTGGTGCCAGCGGCTCTGGACAGATGTGAATGGTGCGTCCTCATCCAGTGGGCAAGCATCTCCCTTGAGAGAGAGAGAGAGAGACAGACAGACAGACAGACAGACAGACAGACAGACAGACAGAGACAGAGGCAGACAGACAGACTTTTGACTTGACCTTGAATTCCTTATTGCAAGGCTGACGACCCGTCACAATTTTTACAGTTGGTCTGAGCGTATTGCTTTTGCATACATGGACAACAATTTGGCAAAAGCAAAAAGGGAGAAAATGAACATACATGCTTTCATTTCCTTCTTGAAACACAGCAAAGCAAAGGTAGTGGTGGAGGGTGGGGGTGGGGGGATGTACATGGTGACCAAGAGTCAAGCAGGGTCTTACCCTGCCATACAGTGAGAGAGAGAGAGAGAGAGAGAGAGAGAGAGAGAGAGAGAGAGAGAGAGAGAGAGAACAGGACCAAGTCGCCCAGGAAAGGCATCCTTGAGTCCTGTCAGTTCCAGCAATGGCATCCAAGATCTGGTGCCCCATTTGTTTCCTCCCCTGCAAGTCTGGGCCGGGCTTGCAGAGCCACCTCTGATTCAGTATTTGGACACAGTTTTAGCCATCCCTGAACCCAGTGGGAAGAGAAAGAGAGGGCGGCCGAAAGAGACATGAAGCGAAACCGTTGAGCAGAGTACTAACTGGAGACAGCTCCCAGAGCAGCAGCAGACAGAGCCAGACAGAGGTCTCCTGCTTCCGTCTGAAGCACCAGGTGGTGTAGAGAGGATTGACTGACTGACTGACTGACCAACCAAC
Organism: Theodoxus fluviatilis; assembly: GCA_034096865.1. Classification (NCBI taxonomy): domain Eukaryota; kingdom Metazoa; phylum Mollusca; class Gastropoda; order Cycloneritida; family Neritidae; genus Theodoxus; species Theodoxus fluviatilis. The sequence goes on from JAWQFJ010032968.1 coordinate 88,596, forward strand.
CAACTGACCGACCGACCAACCGACTGACCAAACGACTGATCAACCGACTGACTGACCGACCGATCGACCAACTGGCCTGGCCCAGCCCGGCTGCCTGACTGGACAGGTCTGGATTGACTAGACCAGACTGGCCTGGCTTGGCCTGGCCTGGCCTGGACTAGACTGGCCTGGCCTGGCCTGACTGGACTGGACTGGACTGGACTGACTGACTGACTGACTGACTGACTGACTGACTGGCTGTCCCAAAGGGACAATCACATCCATGTTAATGTTATATATATGTATAGAAGTAGTGGGTTTGCCTGTACAACCTTGCATACACGATGAGCACATGGGGTACTCATGTTTTTGGATGTGTTGGTGCTGGACATGTATGGCTCTTTATTCTCCATTATGGTAATTGCTTAGGCATTCCGTATGTGTATTCCCCTGTTGAATGAGTTTATGACTTGTGTATGTATACCTCTGTAGACATCATCAAAGTAAGAGCAAAGCATTTTCTCATACAGACATCAACATGTAATGCTTCATGTATTCATTCTTTTACACTCTGATGCTTCATGTACTCATGTTTTGAAGATGTAAAGTTTGGCCTTGTATACACTAGCAAAGCATATGTGCTTATACTTATGTAGATATTCTTGCCATGTATGTGTTTTGTAAGAGTGTGTATATAGTTGTGTAGACACATTAAAGTAGGTACTTAAGCATACTTACACAGACATCAATGCTACACGTATACATTATGTATTAGTAAGACAGTTCCTGATAGCCTACATCAGCAAGGGTAAGAATGAAGACATTTTTCTTGAGCACATATTCATGCCATTGTTTGTGTGTTCTTTGCAACATTACCAAACACTCAAGTCGAAGGGACACTGTATCACCTAGTGATGGAGTTGTGCTCTGACAACAGGTGAAGAAAACAAGCGACAGCATTGGACACAGCATGTACTTCCACTTTGCCACATTATAGCTCTGTTGATATTTTCCTATAGGAATTAAGCAAAAAGGCATCAGTTCACTAAGACAACTCGGTTCATTTCAGGATCTTGGCGTGCGGAACATGAGTGGCTTGGTTCCAGTTCGCGCTCTGCTCTGCTCTTACCGCTGCTTCAACAGCCCAGAACATGAGTACTATGGAGTGGCCTTCCCTTAGTCCTCCAAGACATGGAGAATCCTTCCTTGGAGACACAACACGACATGCTGTCCCTGGACGAGAGAATGACAGTAGTCATTGACTCAGTCTTTCCAGGGAAAGGTTCACGAAAGCTTTTAAAGGGCATCTGTCTGGCAGAGATACATTTGTATGGACTTGAAAAATGGTTTCAAGACCAATGAAAGCCATACACCACACACACACACACACACACACTGAAGCTTGGATTCTGGGAACCCCTTACTTTGATAGAATTATGTCCATTCTTTTCTTGCAGTGGAAAAGAAATTGACAATGTTTATCAAGATGTACTGATTGATTTTTTGTTTCCTTTTCATATTAAGAGAAGCCCAAATCATGAGAAAAATACCTTTTGGTTTCAATAAAGTTATCGTTTGATACATTTTCATAATTTCTTTGAAACCTTTTGTAATTTTGTGTATATATTTGGGCAGCACCCATATTATTGTTATGGACACTGTGTTTTATTTATTTTGCTGCTGCAATGGAGGAAAATTGTCCAAGTGTTAAGTTTCCATATCTCCTCTCATCATTCTCTGTGAGCTTGGAGTTGTTGAATGCTTCTAGAATTTGTGGTGTAGTATGGGGCCTGCTTTCATTGTCGTGAGAAAGGAAGTCCCAAATCTGTGTGTGTGTGTGTGTGTGTGTGTGTAGGTTGTGAGAGAGTGTGTGTGTGTGTGTGTGTGTGTGTGTTGGTTGTGGGTGTGGGTGTGTGTTGGTTGTGAGTGAGTGTGTGTGTGTGTGTAAGTGTGTGTGTATGTGTTGGTTGTGTGTTGGTTGAGAGTGTATGTGTGTGCACACAATGCACACGTGTGGAGGCATACATTTTATTAAAATACAGTATGTATTTGTGGACATAGGAAATGTTTTCTTGCATGAGTACATATTGAATGCATGCCTCTGTGTGTGTGCATGTGTGTGTGTGTGTGTGTGTTTGTGTGTGTGTGTGTGCATGTGCTCATGCACATACACACACACATATTCCTTGCAGAATAGTAGAAAATTACATTTATGTTATCTACAAAAATTGTTCTAAATGCCAGCATTACGTTATTCTGATTTCTTAATGCTTTCTCTCTCTCTCTTCACTGAATGACTTCGTTTGAGTAATTATGCACATGATTGATTTTGACTGGTTTCCATCTATCTGACTAGATTCTTTTGTCAGACTTGTCAATTGCTTGATCAGTTGAATATGCCCCAGCCATTTGATAAACTTATGAGTTTATTATCATTTGTTATTGACTGATCCACTGGTCTGCAAGATGTGCACCAGCTGTCTTTGATCTGCTGTAGTGACAACAACCCCAAACTATATACAAGTCAACTTGTTCCTTACCATTGAATGTTTGTTGGGAAAGCTGTTTGTGATATGTATATGTCATCTACTTTACAGTGGTTTGTTTGAAAAGCTGTTTGGGATTTCCCTAGGTATATGACCTTTTAACATTGTTATGATTTTTGCATATGTATATGTGCATATGCATTACCCAACTGTGATAATATTTTTAAAATTTCATTCATCACATTATTTGTCCTTTTTTTCCCTGACATCTCTCACCCTCTTTTCTCCACTTACAACCTTCATGTAGTAAACACTCACATGCACACAAATACACACACATCACAAACACACATCACAAACACACACACACACACACACACGCACACACACACACGCACACAGTCATGGTGCCCATCCTGTCTGCAACTACCTCTACCTTGCAAACTCGCAGCCACCTCTACGACAGATACCACCACCAGATACATTGCTATAACTTCCGCTGTCACCATCATCAGCACCACCGCTATGATGATCCTACCACCAGCTACATCACTGTAATCACCTGCTACCACCATCACCATGACTGATACCACCACCATCTGCACTATAACCCCTTCTACCACTGCAACCACCAGCACTATGATGCCACCACCAGCCACACCACCATAATTGCCTCTGCCACCACCACTAAAATACCACCACCATCTACACTATAAGCACCTCTACCACGACAACCACCACCATGACTATTATAATACCACCACCAGCAACACCACTGTAGTAACCTCTACCATCCCTACCACAAGGACTGATTCACCACCACATACACTATAACCACCTCTACCACTACAACCGCCACCACCATTTTGACTGATGCCACCACCGCCAACACCACTGCAACCAGCATCACTTTACCACCAGCACATCAAATTCCAGTACAGTAAAACCTCTATTTTGTGACCTTTGAAAAACCTACCGAATCAGGTCGCAATTTGGAGGGAGTCGTAAAATGGAGGTAAGGAGAACTGAATAAAATGAACATAATGTATTTTATATATAGGAATAGTTCAGTTCAGTTCAGTTCAGTTCAGTTCAGTCTCTTAACCCTGAGATGGGTTGTTGAGGCACCACTGATGACTTTCAGACAATCTTCCTCCATCGATCTCTATCCTCTGTGGCTCGCTGTGAGTCAGCAAAGGTCAAGCCTGTCCACTCTTTGATGTTGTCTTCCCACCTCTTTCTCTGCCTGCCTCTCCTTCTCCCACCTGGTACAGTACCTTGCAGGATGGTCTTGGCCAGCCCACTGCCTCTTGACACGTGACCGTACCACTTCAGCTTTCTGCTTTTCACGATTGAGAGCAGGTCTTCGTACTGTCCAATTGCTCTCCTGATCCTGTTGCTGACTTCCTCATTCGTGACATGGTCTTTATATGAGATGTTCAGAATCTTGCGGTAGCATCTCATTTCCAGGACTTGTATCCGTCTCTGTAGTTCAGATGTGAGTGTCCAGGACTCGCATGCATACAAGAATACGGAGATGGTCAGCGTGTGCGCATGAGCCTGATCTTCGACGCGAGAGTGATGCCCTAGCAGACCACGAAGGATCAATCAGCATATGTGGCAGAAAGATCACCAACTTACGTTTTGCTGATGACATTGCTGGATTAGCAGGAAGTGAAGAGGAGCTGACTAGTCTTGTCGAGCACCTGGACAAGACCTCACAGGCATATGGAATGGAGATCAGCGCCGAGAAGACCAAGGTGATGACAAACAATCCTCAGGGCTTCAAAATGGAAATCAAAGTGAAGGGCCATAAACTGGAAGCTGTGAACAACTTCAAATACCTGGGATCTATTGTGACTGATGAAGGGTCCAAACCAGAGATACTGTCCAGGATAGCACAAACAACAGCAGCATTGGCAAAGTTGAAGCCAATATGGTGTGACAGAAATATCACTCTCGCGTCGAAGATAAGGAATAATGCCAAGATAAAAGACAATGCAATACATGCACAATACATCTTTTTACTGTTAACTTGCATAAGCTAGACCTCTTATTCTACTTTTTAAAACCATGTATGTATGAGCAGAATACAGGAGATAAAAGAACATTGAAGGGGCTGACATATTGCATCATATAATGTACATGTATACAATTGTCCCCGGGGACAGAGTACTCGGAGTACTCTGTCCCCGAATGTGGTTGACAACGACCATTTCAGCGCCAGTAGCAGTTTCTGCCTATTCAGTCACTGGCGCGGTGCTCGATCGCTCGCTGCGAGTTGATACTATTTTTACCTATATAACTATAAGACTCAAACTGTTGAACCCGCGATGGCTGGAAATTTCAGACAGTTATCTCATGCAGAGCGAAACTTGTGCGACAAGTTTATTACGAAGCTGAACATTTCTCTTTCGGACGAATGCGTTATTCCGTAATGCGTGAAAGTTGTCTGCCCCTTGACCACAAGTCGCTTGGTCTTGGGAGACGTCATTGGACGGCAGACAATTCTTACAGAACATGAAGTAACTCCTACTGCACAAAGTGTGCATAACAGCACTCGCAAAAGCTGTCATTTTGGAATGGACAGTAACTGCAGTTGCATGTGCCGCTAAAGGGACTGCGGTTTGGGGAAATCTAGGTTTAAAAAATCGTTAAAATGCCGAAGATTGACGGTCGCAAGTCTCGTTTTGGAGGAAGGCGTTTAAGAGAGGTCACTTTGATAGGAAAATACATCCGTTATAAATAAGGAAAAAAAATCACGACAAACACCAAAATCAAAGGCTGTCGGGCACACACCTTTCTTCAGTGAACGATGCAGAAACACACAAATGATGCAACACGTGACTTAAAAAACTTTAGAATAACATATGACGTAGGCACTCCAGAGCTCTCCCCTTCGAATCCTCTCTCCCCCCCTCTCTCTCTCTCTTCCTCTCCCCCTCTCCTCCCCCCCCCCCCTCTCTCTCCATCTCTCTCTCTCTCTCTCTCTCTCTCTCTCTCTCTCTCTCTCTCTCTCTCTCTCTCTCTCTCTCTCCTCTCTCTCTCTCTCTCTCTCTCTCTCTCTCTCTCTCTCCTCTCCACTCTCTCTCTCTCTCTCTCTCTCTCTCTCTCTCTCTCTCTCTCTCTCTCTCTCCTCTCCTCTCTCCCTCTCTCCCTCCCTCTCTCTCTCTCTCTCTCTCTCTCTCTCTCTCTCTCTCTCAGTGTTCATAGTTCTATCTATCTCTCTCTCTCAGTCAAACACATTCAGTCCTTCAGGGTATAGTTGGTGCGCAGCTTGAGGCGCCAGAACTTCTCTCTCCGCTTCCGGATGTTAGCATCGTCCACATGGATCTTCTCAATAATGGTCACTCTCATGTGGGAGAGGCAGTGTAATACATCCGTTAAAATTGTTCAAGTCGCAATCGAGAGGAAGTCGTTTAACTCACTGGAGTCGCGGCTAAATATTGTGATCGTTCTCCTGGATCGTAAGTTTTTCATGCATTTTCAAATATAATAAAGATACAACGGCATAAGATAACAATACAAATTATAAATCAAATGAAATCTTGGTTTTTACTCTTTACATTCAAAGAATAATCTAAGGGATTAAAAATGCTAATTATGAATTACACACCATAGAATTGAGTGTGTACATGCACAAAAATAAAAAAGTAGAAAAATAATCAGCTCACTAGCTGTTATGGGAAGCTTACAAGCGCCTAGAAAATGAGAAACTTTAAATGTCAATATCCAAGTATTGCAAATGTGTATTAATATTTAGTACAGACAAATACAAGCAGATGAAGGCTAGCAATCAACCAAATCAAAGTATTTGTTCATAGAATTGGAAGATCAAACGTTTCGCAGTACGCTTTCCCGCCTTTTTGTCAACATACACACCACATGCACAAAGGTTACGATTCCGATCATCAGTCGAAAATATATTATAAAGGGAAGTAAATCTGCTTGCAAATTCCGTCAGCTATATTGGCTAACAAGATTTACCTCCCTTAGACCGTTATAGCGAAAAGGGATAAATTTGCAAACGCATCGCAAACAATCTCGCGATACGACTCTGTCAGGCAGGAGGACGCTTATCGCGATATTTCTTGCAATACGACTCCAGTGAGTTAAGAGAGGGTCGTAAAATAGAAGTTTTACTGTACCTGAATGAAATTCGATAAAGATGGCAGAGACAGCTTCTGACATGTCCAGCAATCCTGGGGATCTGGGCCAACAAACCTTTCAACACCAAGCTCCAGATGCGCCAGGGATGCGTCCTCGGCACCTTGCTTTGTGGCAACGAGACTTGGACTCCTTACCTCAGCACTTTGCTTTGTGGCAACGAGACTTGGACTCCTTACCTCAGCACTTTGCTTTGTGGCAACGAGACTTGGACCCCTTACCTCGGCACCTTGCTTTGTGGCAACGAGACTTGGACTGCTTACCTCAGTACCTTGCTTTGTGGCAACAAGACTTGGACCCCTTACCTCAGTACCTTGCTTTGTGGCAACGAGACTCAGACTGCTTACCTCAGTACCTTGCTTTGTGGCAACGAGACTTGGACTCCTTACCTCAGCACTTTGCTTTGTGGCAACGAGACTCAGACTGCTTACCTCAGTACCTTGCTTTGTGGCAACGAGACTTGGACTCCTTACCTCAGCACCTTGCTTTGTGGCAACGAGACTCAGACTGCTTACCTCAGTACCTTGCTTTGTGGCAACGAGACTTGGACTGCTTACCTCAGTACTTTGCTTTGTGGCAACGAGACTTGGACTGCTTACCTCAGTACCTTGCTTTGTGGCAACGAGACTTGGACTCCTTACCTCAGCACTTTGCTTTGTGGCAACGAGACTCAGACTGCTTACCTCAGTACCTTGCTTTGTGGCAACGAGACTTGGACCCCTTACCTCAGTACCTTGCTTTGTGGCAACGAGACTTGAATTCCTTCCCAAAGACAAGAGGAGACACTCAACTGCGTCTACCTGCGTTGTCTGCGAGGCATCCTGGGCGTCTCGTGGGAGACCTTGCCGTGTTCTTGGTTCCAAACTCCTCGGAGAGTCTTAGGGTGCTATTGTAAAGAGCTGTGCACCAATCACACCACAAGGCCGGGGGTGGGTGGGGTGGGGATGATAGAAGTAGCAGCAGTAGTAGTATTTTCGTTTGTCAGTCTCTGTGTCTCCTTCCCTAGGCAGTTCCTTGGAGGATGGTCTTTCCCAGAATGAGATGCCAAACACAGATGTCCCAGAACAAGCTCACTCCTCCAGCAATTTGAATACGCTCAGCCAGCGCCGTTTCCAAAAGCTTGGGCATGCCACAGAAGGGACCCCAATCGTGTTTTCAGAGCTACATGGTGTGGAAAACTATCCACGAGCCTTCTCTTGCGGGTGGAGGTGAGAATAGACCCACTGCGATTCCTTAGGCTTGTTCAGGAGGCGTAGCGCTGCGAAGCGCTGCACAGCGCTACAAGTGTTTCACTCCTGAACAGCAATTTTGGGGCGTGATTCACTCAGCGCTGAGCAGCGCTATGCATCACAGATCCGAGGTGATTGACACGATTTTCAAAATGGCGTCTTCGATCCCGCACTGGCAGTCGATGCGTAAAATAACCCTCAGAAACATTATTTTGGGACTGGAACGGGCTTCATTCGTCCCAAGCGCTCTGTATACGCGAGTATTGAAAAGTAAGGATGACACGGTAGTGGACTTTATTCATGCAGAATACATTTAAACGTGCATAAACGATGTCTGTGGCAAAGAAAACACTTTCTTTAGCGTCTAGCAACACAACATGCGGCGCAGAAGATGTACCTCCCCTTTAACAAGTGAGGCGCTGCACTAAATCTGTAGGTGTTCAGGAGAGGCAAAGAGCGCTCAATTGCCAACATGAAGCGCTCATGCAGCGCTTTGTACTCCTGAACAAGCCTCTTGTTCCGCACGTATAAGGTGAATGGCCTGGGACATCGAGACCTGACTAGCTCTGACTCTTACCAGTTTCTGTGATTTTCTGCCCAATGAATTTACATAGCCCATAAAAGATGAAGGCCTTAAAACCGCATTCATTCATTCTCTCCACTGTGTCCAGACCCACTGCTTGCCAACACACGCGCTTCAAGAGGGTAAGGGAACCCGTGACAGCGGGCTACGCCGTGCGATAGATGGGAGCTGATGGTTATCAAGTTCCAGTGAACCGGTTATCTGGGCTCTCTGTCTATATTTGATTCATGATTTTAAACGCCTTATCATTGCCCTGTCTGATATGTCTGAAATATGAAACGATGCAACAATTATATGCACATAGTAACGAGCCTGAGGCCTGACAATAACGTATTTCGTTCGTTCGTGTGCAAATCTGTGTCTTGTCTCTCGCTCTTTAGTTCTTTCCACCCACCCACCCACCCCCACCCCCTACCCCAACCCCGCCTCTCCCACGCACCCTCCCCAGTTTTGTTCTCATTCCCTCCCCCGGCCGCCATCGGCTTCTACTTACACATTTTCCTCGCGAATCTTCCATGCGATCAAATCTGATGTCTTACTATAATCATCTTCGTATCCATCCATTGAGCTTCATCTCGCGCCCCAGGACAAGCTGCTGATGTAGGAGGAAAGCTTTGGGCCTCGCGAGCGTTCGCCGTGAACGCTATTTAATTCCAACCGACACGAATCGCTGTCCTCTAGGAAACACGCCTCACATCTTGCAAAACGTGAATGGATGGATAGCGTTTTACGGCCTATTAGCGTTAGTAGGCTTTTTAAGGCCACTGATCACGAAAAATTACCAAAGCAGGTGGTTAGAGAAAGAGAACGTCATCTCTCGATTTCCCAGATTATTCACCTTTCACGAATCGAGAAGGGAGACGCGGTGGGTCTGTTCTACCCCCAACCCACTGGGGGCAATAGAGAAGGGAGACGCGGTGGGTCTATTCTACCCCCCAACCCACTGGGGGCAATAGAGAAGGGAGACGCGGTGGGTCTGTTCTACCCCCCAACCCACTGGGGGCAATAGAGAAGGGAGACGCGGTGGGTCTATTCTACCCCCCAACCCACTGGGGGCAATCGAGAAGGAAGACGCGGTGGGCCTATTCTACCCCCCAACCCACTGGGGGCAATAGAGAAGGGAGACGCGGTGGGTCTATTCTACCCCCCAACCCACTGGGGGCAATAGAGAAGGGAGACGCGGTGGGTCTGTTCTACCCCCCAACCCACTGGGGGCAATAGAGAAGGGAGACGCGGTGGGTCTATTCTACCCCCCAACCCACTGGGGGCAATAGAGAAGGGAGACGCGGTGGGTCTATTCTACCCCCCAACCCACTGGGGGCAATAGAGAAGGGAGACGCGGTGGGTCTATTCTACCCCCCAACCCACTGGGGGCAATAGAGAAGGGAGACGCGGTGGGTCTATTCTACCCCCCAACCCACTGGGGCAATAGAGAAGGGAGACGCGGTGGGTCTATTCTATCCCCCCCCACCCCACCAACCCACTGGGGGCAATAGAGAAGGGAGACGCGGTGGGTCTATTCTACCCCCAACCCACTGGGGGCAATAGAGAAGGGAGGCGCGGTGGGTCTATTCTACCCCCCAACCCACTGGGGGCAATAGAGAAGGGAGACGCGGTGGGTCTATTCTACCCCCAACCCACTGGGGGCAATAGAGAAGGGAGACGCGGTGGGTCTGTTCTACCCCCAACCCACTGGGGGCAATAGAGAAGGGAGACGCGGTGGGTCTGTTCTACCCCCAACCCACTGGGGGCAATCGAGAAGGGAGACGCGGTGGGTCTGTTCTACCCCCAACCCACTGGGGGCAATCGAGAAGGGAGACGCGGTGGGTCTATTCTATCCCCCCCCCACCAACCCACTGGGGGCAATAGAGAAGGGGGAGGCGGTGGGTCTATTCTACCCCCCAACCCACTGGGGGCAATAGAGAAGGGGGAGGCGGTGGGTCTATTCTATCCCCCAACCCACTGGGGGCAATAGAGAAGGGGGAGGCGGTGGGTCTATTCTACCCCCCAACCCACTGGGGGCAATAGAGAAGGGGGAGGCGGTGGGTCTATTCTATCCCCCACCCCACACGGGGGTGGGGTGAATGGTGAATGAGATCTAGTGCTGTACCTGCAGAAGTGCAAAAGGAACGACAAACACGTGAAAGTATTATCGCTCACAAATCACGCGCCTGAAGAAACGTCATGCACGAAAGACTCCGAGGCGGACAAAGTTCTTGAGAAGTCCGTGCAGTGCCCGTAGTCTGATTGGTCGAAATCGGTAAGACGCTACTCAGGGGGTTGCCATTTCAGTGACGTCACACGCGGTCTTGGCACGTAGTCAAGACAGACTGGACTTCAGTCGTACCTATCTCTTTCTCGGAACAGCCAGGGACTGACAGCTAAGGTGAGATCTTTTTTCCCGACGCTGCCACCCCTGTGGGTTTGGGGTAAGAATTGACCCACCGCGTCTCCCTACGCGATTCGTAATAAGAGGCGAAGAACTAGGGACACCGTGACTTGATTTGCGTTTGCTCTAAACTGTTCTAGTGATTTTCGTGCTTAATGACCTTGCATAGCGTAAAAGGCTTGATACGCCGCAAAACTCCATTCGTTCATTAATTCTCGATGCTCTGCCCGAATTCCGCCGAATTCGCCACTGCGTGTTCCACCTTGAGGTGTTATTGCCCCGACTCGGCGTGTTCTTTCCCCGCTTTTTTCTCCTGACATGGTAAATGCCCTGGTGGCGCATTTAATCTCGTCGTTTTCTCTCTCGGGGTGGGGATAAAAACACCAACCGAATCTCTCTTCGCAATAGTCATGGCGAATTACTCAGGAAATTTAGTTGGGAGTTCCTCATAATTCTGAAAGTCTATCAGTTCATTTTGCAATTTTTAAAATGTATACTCTACATATTTTCCCTGTGGGTTGGGAGTAAAACTCGACGCACCGCATCTCCCCGTGTCATTTATATGAAGGCAAACTAGAAACATCCTGACTTGCTTTTATTCCAACCGGCTATAATGATTATCCGTGATGAATGACCTTAAAATGCTTAGAGGCTGATTAGCTGTCTTAACTCTGTCCATCCATCCATTCCCCCTGTGGGTTGGGGGGGGGGGGGGGGGGGGGGGAAGATTCGTTAAAGGTGAATAAGGGGGTATTCTGACTTAATTAGGTTCTGACCAGTTATAGTGATTTTCGTTTATGAATGGCCTCATACGGCCCACAAAGACTGTTAGCCTCTACAACTCGTCGTTCCCCGTGTGGGTTCGGGGTAAGAATAGACCCATCGCGTCTCCCTACGCGATTCGGAACAGGCAAATAATTATGGACATCGTGACTTGAATTGCTTTTACTCGAAACTATTCTAGTGATTTTTGGTGGTTCATGGCCTTATATAGCCTACGAAGGCTTCTAGGCCGTAAAACTCCATTCATCCATCCATCCTTCCTCTCGATGTAATCTTACATAAACTCTTTTATCTGGTACATTTACGTATTTTTATTTAGGTTATGGCCTTAAAAAGCCTACATGGCTGATAGGCTCTTCCAATTCCGTCCATCCACCCGTCCACCCACCCACCCGTCCGTCCACCCACCCGTCCGTCCACCCACCCACCCGTCCACCCACCCACCCACCTGTTCATCCACCAACCCACCCACTCACCGCGTCTCCCCACGTGATTTGCAGAAGGCGAATAACTAAGAAAATCGTGACTTCTCGCACGAGCCAGTTCCGGTGACCTTATAGCCTACAAAGGCTGATAGGCCGAAAACTCCATCTCCTCCTCCCCCCTCTCCTCCCACCTCTCCTCCCACCTCTCCTCCCCCGTCTTTTTCTCCTCTCCTTCTCCCCTATCCCTCTCCCCTCTCATCCCATCCCCTCTCTCCCCTTCTCCTCCCCCTTCTCCCTTCTTCCCCGCCCCTCTCTCTCCCTCCGCCTCTCCCCCTCTCTCTCCCTCCGCCTCTCCCCTCTCCCCTCTCTCCTCTCCTCGTCCCTCTCCCTCCCTCTCCTCCCTCCCCACCCTCCCTCTCCCTCTCCCCTCCTCTCCATCTCCTCTCCACCTCTCCCTCTCCCCTCCCCCTCTTCCCCTCCTCCCATCTCCCCTTCCCCCTCTCTCCCTCTCCCTCCCCCTTCTCGTCCCTCTCCTCCCCTCTCCTCTCTCCCCTCTCCTCCCTCTCCCCTCTCCTCTCTCTCCCTCTTCTCCTCTCCTCTCTTCCCTCTCCCTCGTCTTACCTCGCTCCCCTTATCCTCCCCTATCTCCTCCTCTCCTCCATTCCCTTCTCTCTCTCTTCTCTCTCTCCCCCGTCCCTCTCTCTCTCTCTCCCCTCTCTCTCTCCCCTTCTCCTCTTCACCCTCCCTCCTCCCCCCTCCTTCTCTTCTCCCCTCTCTCCTCCCCCTCTTCTCTCCCCCACTCTTCACTCTTCCTCCTCTCCTCCCCTCTTCTCTCTCCCCTTCTCCTCCCCTCCTCTTCTCTATCTCCTCTCTCCTCTCTCCTCTTCTCTTACCCCCTCCTCCTCTCCCCTCTCTTCTTATCCCTCCTCTCCTCGTCCCCTCTCTCTTCCCTCCTCCCCCTCCCCCTCTGCTCTTCCTCCCCTCTCCTCTCCCCCCTCTTCTCTTCCCCCCTCCCTCTCCTCTCCCCTCTCTCTCTTCCCCCCCTCTCCTCCCCTCCTCTCCTCTCTTCTCCCCTCTCCTCTCTCCTCTTCTCTTCCCCCCTCTCCTCTCTTCTCTTCCCCCCTCTCCTCTCCCCTCTTCTCTTACCCCCTCTCCTCTCCCCTCTTCTCTTCCCCCCTCCCCTCTCCCCTCTTCTCTTCCCCCCTCTCCTCTTCCCCCCTCTTCTCCCCTCCTCTCCTCTTACCCCCCTCTCCTCTCTTCTCCTCTCCTCGTACCCTCCCTCCAAACTTCTATTCTCGTCTCCTCGTACCCTCCCCCTCTATTCTCCTCTCCTCTTCCCCCCCCCCCTCTATTCTCCTCGCCTCTCCGCTCCCCCCCCCCCTTTTCCTCCCCCTCTCCTCTCCCCTCCCCCCCCCCCCCCCCCCCCCCCCGATGGCATTTCCTCCCTCCAATTAATCCCAGCCCACGTCCATTTCGCGTTATTCAAATTCAGTAAACCTGTCATGCCCACAGCTATGTTGGAGCAGAGCGATCACATGACTGAGCGGCCGTGGCTCAGGATGGAGATGCTGAAGCAATACTCGGATGACCTTCACCTTACCTTAAACTCCAAGGAGCTGGACTACTTTTCCACCTACATGCATCAGGACCTGACCACATACCAGACCCCGGGAGCTTCCGGAAACATGACCTTGACCTCTGCTGGAGCCTCGGAGCCACTATCGGAGAGTGCCATCCAAAAGACTCCGGCATCTGTGGCACAAGATTTCGCTTCCGCTGCTTCCTGCGAACCTGAAACCGCTCGTCCGAATCTGGTGGAGGTGCCCGCAACTTCGTCCTCCATTCTGCACGCTGATTCCGCCGCCTCGGCAGCTGCTGAGAGGTGGACGTCCACTTGGCTGGGACTGCAGTCCCGGCAACGCCGCACCATGGCTGCCAACCTCGACATGACCTCGCCTGAACACTCGGCTCGCCACCACAGCCGCGAAGCCACGGCTTCCACTGCCACCACTACAGCTGCCACCTCCTTTGGCACTGCCAACACTTCTGCTGCGGCCGTCACCTCCTCCACGACTTCCGCTTCCGGCGACCTTCACATGACGCCCCATCTGGCGGAGGACAGCGCCTACCAGAGGTTTACTTCCGCTCGAAGAGTCACTGGGTCCACTGCCAAATCCTTGGAGCTTCCAGCGTTCACCAGAGAGGACGTCGCGTCCATGACGACCACTCTGGGCTACGAGAGTCTGCCAGGGCGGGCTGGTAGAGGACAGCACCAGTCACGTGACAGTGGCTACTCGCTTTCCCCCCTCAGTAGAGACGCCAGTCCGGGCCTTGCTGCTCAGCCTGCCTTCCAGTCCTGGAGCGCCCTGGATGCAACAGACGACCTTGCAGAGAGTGCGGCGTGTGCTGCTTCCACGGGCGAGTACACACTTTTTCCTCCTGACAAAACTTTCGGGCCAATCGGTTCTGAGAGGAAGCGGCCGCTGTCCCTGCTGACAGCACCCGATGGCGCAAGTGCGAGTCCCGCTCCGGACAATTTTACCTACGCTTCCACGCTCAACTGCGATATCAATCTTCCCGACGAAGGGTTCGCCACCTTCTCTCCGAGCAGGTCCAGCCTCTTGAACTATCGAAAGTCGACTGTGGACCTGCTCGAGTCCCTGGACAGCCAGTCTTCCAGCGTGCTCCCTGCAACCTCTACTTCAGCCTCAGCTTCCAGGCAGAGCCATGGCATTGGAGCGTTCGGTTCCGGCAAGTCCTGGGAGCCTGCCTCTGACCACTGGCCCTCGCCTGCGCAGGACGGCAGTGTCAGCGACTGGACTCGGAGGCAAAGAAACTCTGCGTCTAACGCTTTCCAGCACATGGTGCCCTTGGCTGACCCGGGCTCGTTCACTGCGGACCAGGTAAGGGGGTCTTTGGGGCGAGAGAGATCTGGATCTGCGGTAAACGTATCCCAGACCTCAGCAGCTGCCATTGAGAGGAATGCTTCCTTTGCTGGCGCCTTCTCCACTTCTGGCCTAAGTCCAGCGACGACATCCGCGATGCTCAACTCCACCTGGACTGTACCTCCTGTAAGGTCGGGATCCACCCCTTTGGGAAATTTGGAGAGCCTGTCCCCTGGACCCTTCCTGCCCAGCCGACCTCCCGTCAGCCTGGCTCACCTGGCCCATCCCATGGGGCCCGCTGTATCCTGTGCATCGAGGGCCATCTTTCCAGGTGGACCTTTTTTGCAGGACGCCTCTCGCAGACTCCTCGTCCGTGGTGCCTCGGCAAGACGCCACGGCGTCAGCGAGTACTCCATGTCTCCGGCGGAAGCCACCACTCCAGTCGCCTCAGTCCCATTGCGACTGGTCTCTCACTCGATCCAGATGCCGATCCTGCCCCCACACGCCTTTCCAGGGTTGCCCTTTGCAGCGAGGGTTCCCCATCCCTTCGCAGTCGGCAGTGTCTTCGTTCCTCCTCGAGGTCCACACTCCGTCCCAGTCTTCATCGCTGACCCATGGTCCTTGAACGGCTGCGGCCCTTTGGACGTTTCCGCTCGACTGCCCTCCTTCCACGAGCTCAACAGCTTCGCCTCGGGTCTCGCTGCAGACAGCTCACGGGGGTTCTTTGGCAGGGGCGCGAGGTTCCCGACCGACCCAAGCAGACCCAACTTCTCGCAGAGGTCTCATGGGGACGTCTTCGCTTCTACCATGGACATCGTCAACCGCAGACTCAACCAGCACGTGTGCGTGCGTAGGAACGTGGAGATCAACTTCACCTTCCAGATGAGAGGCGTCGAGGAGGGCCTGGCCCCCAGATTCCGCCTGCTCCCCGTGCAGTGGCAGCTGAACATGGTGGGTCTTCGCGAGAAGGTGACCTTCAAGGTCTATGCCATCGCAGAGCCCCAGCGCCAGAAGTCACGCCCACGCACCAGCTCCGCGACCAGCAACAGCCTCTCTGAACTCTGCCATGACGACTCGACAGACTCCAGGACCAACAGCTCCGTGTTCGCCGCTTCTTTGCTTGGGTCTGTGTCGGAAAACGGCAACTCGAATGCCGCCGCCACCACCAGCACCACCAGCAGCACCACCAGCAGCTCCTTCGTGAGCAAGGGTGAGAGTGGATTCCTGACTGGAGACTCTAGCGCAGTTCCCCAGGACGCGGACGCTTTGCCCTCGTTGCAAAGCCTTCACAGGGTTGGCCGTCTCAAGGTGGACATCATCGCCCCCTCAGGTAAGTATGCGTACATGTCTGGTGGGTTGGGGTGGGGGGGATCGGGGATGTTGAAGAGTGCGTGATGCGTGTACGTGTTTGTGTGTGTGCATGCGCAAGTCTGTGATAACAAAAAATAGATGAAGTGAGAATGTGTGCGCGTGGAGATCTAATGAGGATTGGTTTTTTTTAATCTACTTCTGCTTTTGCATGAAAATTAGCAGCATGAACTTAATCATAGTACAATCGGCCATAAATATGTACTAGCCAGCGTCCACAGAGTAAAACTTAAAGGTAAATGTTACTATTTATAGTAAGATCATAATTTATTTATATTCTAGCTCGAAGCGGAGCGTCGCCACTGCACCAAATATTGCCCTTTCGCTGTTGTATTGACCAAACCCTCCGACCCCAGTTCGCTATAAAGTCTACAAATGTTATCTCACGCATTGGGCGGCGTGGTCACCTGAGGCAGCCATTTTAGACCGAAGTGCCTGGAGACGCAGGGTGCCAAGAGGCCACTGTTTGGGAGCAAGCTAATGGAGCGGACAGATGACGAGCGCCTCCAAAGGATGACCCAGCTTCGGGCTGACAGAGCAGCTTGTCCCTTCAGATGTGATCTCTGTGGTTTGGACTACCACTCGCATCGGACTGAGCCACAGCAGACGCTGTCGACGGGACAGAGCTGGCAGCCAGAGGCACGAACCCATGGCCCTTCAGGGCTGACGGACACGTGTTTGACCGAAAGCGTTACCGCATAGACATCGAATGTGATTTCGCACCTGACGCCCCCTATGGGCTGGGGGTCAGAATAGACCCACCGCGTCTCCCTACACGATTAGAGGCGAATAACTAGGGACGTCGTTATTTGATTTGTGCTTACTCTACACTATTCTATTGCTTTTCTTGATCAATGGCCTTAAATGACCTACAAAGGCCGATTGACCGTGAAACTCCATCCACTCATCCATCCTTGGTCCTTGACGCCAAACTGCCAGTGCATTCATGTCCTTTCCATTCCAGGACGAACGTTTGAGCCCAAAGTACGCACCGACTCGGGGACAGAGGCATACTTCTCGTACGAGTTTGAAAACTTTGGCCAGTACATAATCAGGGCTACCGTTGACGGAGAAAATGTGAAGGTAAGCAATAGAATTTACTCGACTCCTTCCTTTGATGCCCGCCTTATGTACCCTGTCGTGTTATGAGATTCGCACAGCAGTATACAACAAATGAAATCTAGTTCTGCCATTTGGAAACACTGACTGCATGACGGTGGAGCAGTACTTTCACAGTATTTATGCGCACATTATTCGTAAACGAATAGGTACATCTGAAAATGGAGGCAAAATATCCTAGTTTTTTTTCCCGCCATCCATCCATTCATCCATCCGCCATGGAGGATTAAAAAAAACCCATTTAAAGTACTTTATCTGTTTACTTGTCCCTCCATCTCTGACATGTACTCTTAGACAGCCTGCTCACCCTGCTTTTGACTTAATTTGGGCAAAGGTGACATTTGATATTACTAATTTATCTCGCCATTACTACTCGTTATTTTACCTTAATTCTAAATTGACTAGTTCGCCCCCTGTAGGTCGGGGGTAAGAATTGACCCACCGCGTCTCAATGCTAGTCGTAAGAGGTTCCCTACGCGTTTCGTAGAAGGCGAATAACTAGACTTATCTGCGCTTACTCAACACTATTCTAGTGATTTTCGTGCTCAATGGCCTGACAAAGCTAATAAAAGCTGGTGGGCCGTAAAACTACATGCATTCATCCGTTCATTCAGTCCTTCATTCATTCACTGGTTCTTTCGCTCACCGCCTTTGTGCAGGGCAGCGAGTGGGTGATGCACTGCCAGGAGGCCAAGGACTACAGCAACCTGCTGGACGAGGAGGGCAAGTACGTGGAGGTGCTCAGCCTGCGCGCGCTGCCCAAGGACATCAAGCTTCACGGCGTTGCCTACCATCCTCGCCAGGGCTTGCTTCTGCCTGATCGTAGTCACGCGCACGTCCACGTGAGTAGCTTTCTCTCCCGCTCTCCCCACCCCACCCCCACCCTCACCTCACCCCAACCTCACCCCCACCTCACCCCAACCTCACCCCAACCTCACCCTCACCTCGCCCCAACCTCACCCCAACCTCACCCCAACCTCACCCCAACCTCACCCCAACCTCACCTCACCCCAACCCCACCCCCACCCTCACCTCGCCCCCACCTCACCCCCACCTCACCCCACCCCCACCTCATCCCAACCTCACCCCAACCTCACCCCAACCTCACCCCAACCTCACCCCAACCTCACCCCAACCTCACCCCAACCCCACCCCAACCCCACCTCACCCCAACCTCACACCAACCTCACACCAACCGCACCCAAACCGCACCTCACTCCAACCTCACCTCATCCCAACCTCACCTCATCCCAACCTCGCCCCAACCTTTCCCCAACCTCGCCCCAACCTCGCCCCACCCCAACCTCACCTCACCCCAACCTCACCTCACCCCAACCTCACCTCACCCCAACCTCGCCCCAACCTCGCCCCAACCTCGCCCCACCCCAACCTCACACCAACCTCACACCAACCCCTTGGGTTGAGGGTAAGAATACACCCACCGCGTCTTCTTACGCAAAACAAAAATAACGGACGGGACTGTCTCTTATCCTAATTATGTTCTAGTGAATTTTCATAGTTAAGTTACGTAGCCTATAAACCCCCCAGTGGGTTGGGGGTCAGAATAGACACACCGTGTCTCCTTACGCGATTCATAAGAGGCAAATACATAGGGACATCGGTACTGGATTTGCGCTTCCTTGGAATTCTAGCGATTTTCGTGTTCATTGGCCTTACATAGCCTACAAAGGATGAAAGGCCATAACACTCCATTCATCCCATCTCCCTACGCATTTCTTAAGATCCCTACGCGATTTGTAAGAGGCGAATAACTAGGGACACCGTTACTTGATTTGCGTTTACTCTAAACTGTTCTAGTGATGTTCGTGCTTAATGGCCTTACATAGCCTTCAAAGGCTGATAGGCCGTAAAGCTCCATCCATCCATCCATTGTGACCAATGGCCTTACATAGCCTTCAAAGGCTGATAGGCCGTAAAGCTCCATTCATCCATCCATTGTGACCAATGGCCTTACATAGCCTTCAAAGGCTGATAGGCCGTAAAGCTCCATCCATCCATTGTGACCAATGGCCTTACATAGCCTTCAAAGGCTGACAGGCCGTAAAGATCCATCCATCCATCCATTGTCCAATGGCCTTATATAGCCTACAAAGGCCGTAAAACTCCATCCTTCCATCTTAAGAGGCGAATAATTAGAGGAATCGTGACGTTCTTGTTTTTCATGGTTAATGGCTTTAAATAGGTTGATTGGCCGTACAACTGATATAGGTTGATTGGCCGTACAACTGATTAATTCACTCACTCGCCCACCCACCCACTCAACCCGCTCGCTCATTCATTGCCACGGCCCTAAGAGCATATAATAAGCAGGGCGGCGTGAGCTCGAGTGACAAGTGAGAGGCAACAGAGGACACGTTGAAGCATGACGGAGAAGTTGCAACACATTACTTAATTCCCGCTTCCCCCCCCCCCCCCCCCCCCCTCAGCGGTCCCCTGTGGGTGGGGGTCAGAATAGACCCACCGCGTCTCTCTACACGATTCTTAAGAAGCAAATTAATAGGAACATTGTGACTTGATTTGCGTTTACTTGGAACATTATCGTTATTTTTCAGCTTAATGGCCTTATATAGCCTACAAAGGCTGATTAGCCGTAAACCCCCTCCATCCTTTCTTCCATGCATCCGTCCTTCCTTCCATCCATCCTTCCTTCCATACTTCCTTCCATACGTCCTTCCATACTTCATTCCTTCCATACTTTCTTCCTTCCTTCCATACTTCCTTCCATCCTTCCTTCCATACTTCCTTCCATACTTCCTTATATCCTTCCTTCCTTACTTCGTTCCTTCCTTACTTCGTTCCTTCCTTACTTCGTTCCTTCCTTACTTCGTTCCTTCCTTACTTCCATACTCTGTTCCTTCCTTACTTCGTTCCTTCCTTACTTCGTTCCTTCCATACTTCGTTCCTTCCTTACTTCGTTCCTTCCATACTTCGTTCCTTCCTTACTTCCATACTCTGTTCCTTCCTTACTTCCATACTGTTCTTTCCTTACTTCCATACTCTGTTCCTTCCTTACTTCGTTCCTTCCTTACTTCGTTCCTTCCTTACTTCGTTCCTTCCTTACTTCGTTCCTTCCTTACTTCCATACTCTGTTCCTTCCTTACTTCCATACTCTGTTCCTTCCTTACTTCCATACTGTTCTTTCCTTACTTCCATACTCTGTTCCTTCCTTACTTCGTTCCTTCCTTACTTCGTTCCTTCCTTACTTCGTCACTCACTCGCTCGCTCGCTCGCTCACTCACTCACTCACTCACTCACTCACTCACTCACTCACTCACTCACTCACTCACTCACTCACTCACTCTCTCTCTCACTCTCTCACGCACTCACTCGCTCACTCACTCACTCACTCACTCACTTCCTTTCATACTTCCTTCCGTCCTTCCATATATTAATCCATCCCCCACAGCGGTTTGATGTGGAGGATGCCCTGGGCCGCCCTGCCTACAAGGGTGTGGTGCTTCACGGAGACCCTGAGGGTCTGGACCCCCACTCCGTGGTGCAGCCCTCCGACGTGGCAGTGAGCCCCGACAACGTCCTCTTCGTGTGCGACAAGAAGGGAAACCGAGTTCAGGTACGATGTCCCCCTGTGGGCTTGGGGTCAGAATAGACCCACATTCATGAGGCGATTAACTATGGACATTGTGACTCGATTTGCGCTTACTCTAAAACATTCTAGTGGTTTTCATGCTGAATTGCCTTACATGACCTGAAAAAGCTAATGGACCGTAATACTTCTCTTATTCCTTTGGATTGCATATCCAGAGTCTGGGAAACCTGCCACGGTGCAGCGCTCAGTTTGATGGCCATTCTTTCTGACTGCCCTCTGCAGGTGTACAGCCAAGGCGACAGCTTCCTTGCTTCCTACATCGGCCTGGAGACCAGCTGGGGCGTGGCCTGCTCTGCCAGCAACAAGATGGCCGTCGCCACCTTCAGCAAGAACGACGGCGAACTGCACGTGGTGAGCAAATTCTCATTTTCCAAGAAGCCGCACGAGTTCATTTGCATGTAGCCATCTTTGTGAAACGCCGTTACAAATGTCAAGAGTCCTGTTTTATTAAAGGCTCCATTGTATTTCGTGGCCATATCGGACGCGTGATGGCCTTGGATGGTTGAGGTCACTGGGGAACTCGATGGGGATTTCTGGCAGAGCGGATAGAGCGTTGGACATTCAGTCGCTTGCAGCCGATGGGTGAGATGTTCGAAACTGCACAGCGGCTACAGGGGGTGAAATTCCCCCAAGAATTTCCTCGTAAAAAGGACAAATTAGATCAAATAAAATGAACAAGCGTAACAGTTGCTCAACCGTCTATCCACTCGTGATTAATTAATTCCTTTCTATCGCTTCGTTTCACTCTATCATTCATTCATTATTCATCAATCCATTCATTCATTTGTCCTTTAATTTATCCGAGCCAACTAGCCATTAATCCACTCAACCACTCCTTCATTCTTTCATTCATCCATCTATCCCAATCCATGTATTAATTTCTTTCATTCACCATGCGTCCAACCATGCGTCCAACCATGCGTCCAACCGTGCGTCCAACCATGCGTCCAACCATGCGTCCAACCATGCGTCCAACCATGCGTCCAACCATGCGTCCAACCATGCGTCCAACCATGCGTCCACTCGGTCATTCAGCCGTCCACAATGCCCTCTCTGCCTGCGCTGTGCCCTCTCTGCCTGCGCTGTGCCCTCTCTGCCTGCGCTGTGCCCTGTGTGCCTGTGCCCTCTCTGCCTCCGCTGTGCCCTCTCTGCCTGTGCTGTGCCCTGTGTGCCTGTGCCCTCTCTGCCTCCGCTGTGCCCTCGCTGCCTGCGCTGTGCCCTCTCTGCCTGCGCTGTGCCCTCTCTGCCTGTGCTGTGCCCTCTCTGCCTGTGCTGTGCCCTGTGTGCCTGTGCCCTCTCTGCCTCCGCTGTGCCCTCTCTGCCTCCGCTGTGCCCTCTCTGCCTGCGCTGTGCCCTCTCTGCCTGCGCTGTGCCCTCTCTGCCTCCGCTGTGCCCTCTCTGCCTCTGCTGTGCCCTCTCTGCCTCCGCTTTGCCCTCTCTGCCTGTGCTGTGCCCTCTGTGCCTGTGCCCTCTCTGCCTGCGCTGTGCCCTCTCTGCCTCCGCTGTGCCCTCTCTGCCTGCGCTGTGCCCTCTCTGCCTGTGCTGTGCCCTCTGTGCCTGTGCTGTGCCCTCTCTGCCTGCGCTGTGCCCTCTCTGCCTCCGCTGTGCCCTCTCTGCCTGCGCTGTGCCCTCTCTGCCTGCGCTGTGCCCTCTCTGCCTGCGCTGTGCCCTCTCTGCCTCCGCTGTGCCCTCTCTGCCTCTGCTGTGCCCTCTCTGCCTCCGCTTTGCCCTCTCTGCCTGTGCTGTGCCCTCTCTGCCTGTGCTGTGCCCTCTGTGCCTGTGCCCTCTCTGCCTGCGCTGTGCCCTCTCTGCCTGCGCTGTGCCCTCTCTGCCTGCGCTGTGCCCTCTCTGCCTGCGCTGTGCCCTCTCTGCCTGTGCTG
Source organism: Theodoxus fluviatilis (assembly GCA_034096865.1). Lineage (NCBI taxonomy): Eukaryota > Metazoa > Mollusca > Gastropoda > Cycloneritida > Neritidae > Theodoxus > Theodoxus fluviatilis. Next base: position 111,517 of record JAWQFJ010032968.1, read on the forward strand.
TGCCCTCTGTGCCTGTGCCCTCTCTGCCTGCGCTGTGCCCTCTCTGCCTGCGCTGTGCCCTCTCTGCCTGCGCTGTGCCCTCTCTGCCTGCGCTGTGCCCTCTCTGCCTGCGCTGTGCCCTCTCTGCCTGCGCTGTGCCCTCTGTGCCTGTGCTGTGCCCTCTCTGCCTGTGCTGTGCCCTCTCTGCCTGCGCTGTGCCCTCTCTGCCTGCGCTGTGCCCTCTCTGCCTGTGCTGTGCCCTCTGTGCCTGTGCTGTGCCCTCTGTGCCTGTGCTGTGCCCTCTCTGCCTCCGCTGTGCCCTCTCTGCCTGCGCTGTGCCCTCTCTGCCTGCGCTGTGCCCTCTCTGCCTCCGCTGTGCCCTCTCTGCCTCTGCTGTGCCCTCTGTGTGTACTGTCAATCATCTGTCCACTGGTTCTGTTCCCAGCTGGACTGCGACGCCCAGAAGCGGAACATCCTGAAGCTGACGGCCAACAACCCACGGAAGCCTTTCTTCCTTCCCGACGGCCGCCTGGCCCTGCTGGACTTCGAGAAGACCAGGCTGGTCCTGGCTAACGATAACGACACCACGGGCCTTCCCCTTTCCATGGTGTGTGACTTCGGTGTAAAGGGCAAGCCTGTCGGCGCCACCATCGACGCGTTCGGCAACATCATCGTCAGCACGGGGCGCACGTGCCGCCTGGAGTTCATCCGCTGCGTCTCCGACGGCCTCAGGGAGGAGTGGGTCAACTTTCTGTCCCTGGACTTCAAGCCCCGACTGCCCAGGGGCACCAGCTTTGGCGGGGTGGCCGTCATCCCCGGGGGTCGCCTGGTGGTGGTTCTGGAGAGCCACGAGCACGAGGTTGAGCATCGCCTGCTGCTGCTCAATCCCCCTGCCGAGAGGAAGTACAAGCGATGAACGAGGCTGAAATCTTTGCCGTCCTGATCTGGACCGTTTTAAACTCTTGAGACCTGAAACGAGCATGGAAGGGGCTCTGGTGTTCAGCTTGCTGCTTTGCCCGGTGGATTTGCTTGGTCGAATAGTCTGGCCGATGTCCCTGGGCGATTTACCTGGTCGAATCATGGGTAAAAAGGAAAACCTATTATTGAGTTCCCTCGACCAGTCTCGAGTGGAGGTACAAGCCCAGAAAAACGCTTACTTGTTTACACATTGCCTGCAGCGGTCCTGGTGTACAGATGCCTGCAAAATCCGACACGCCATCCCCCATCATCCGTCAAAGATAATTTTCTGCCCAGCATCTGAAGTCATGCTCGAGGTCGTCAAGCCTAAATATCAAGGAGACGCCCAAATTGGATTATTTTCTGAGCATGGCGGGGCGTAATTACACAATATAGCATGAAGGCTGTTCGTTTCACTAATGACTAAAAAAATACGAAGCAAAGTCGGCGTCAAATTGAAACGCTTTGCTGACTGCGCTTGCCTAGCCAAAGCGGTGACGTCACTTTTCTCGCTCGACCAAAACTGGCGAGTGCGTTGGCACCGAAACCATAATCGTGCCCCAGTGTTGTGCAGCCCAGAGAATTCTGGTTCGAATCGATTATTGTGACCACATCTTCGAGAACTGAGTGAAGGTCGCATATGTCCAAACATAGCGTGTCCTCTTCCTTTTGTTTCTTTGTAAAATGACCTTGTAGTTGCATGCGTGTCTGTTTGCGTTTCTCGATGAGCGTGGCCAATGAAGGTGGTGGTGGTAATGTGAACTATAGCACTAGAACAAGCAACTCAAGGAGGTATCGATCAGTCCCACAGATATACTCCGATTAGCCGTGCAGTCATTGACACTGAATATCAAAGGAGCCTGCACCGGGAACTGCAGCCTCTAACAAAACAATTGCAGCTCTGCTGGCCTGAAGCGCAACGGTGAAGGAACCAACGGTATCTCTGGGACGTCCACCAGCGCTTAGGTTGAAACTTATAGGCACATAGATCATGGCCGCTAGTCCTGAGGACGCGTGTAGTCTAAACTCGGGGGAAAATCTTGCAGAAAAATAACCTTTTGACCTGACATTTAATCAAATACAAGCTGCTCTTTTTCTGAAGATTTTTCTTCAAGTTCAGTAGTCCTACCCTAAACGTGAAAATCTCCAGCAAATTGTCTTCTCGCCTTTGGCGTACACAATCGCATTGACTTGACTATTTTTCTCCTTTACCTTGATTTGGGTACGTGTCATGGGAAGGCTTTATTTGTCCGAGATTCGTTGCGTGGCCAAAAATGCGTGGTGGATGTCCCAAAGTGAACTGTCAGGATTGGAGCCATTACCATGTAGACTCGGTCGGCAGTCGACGGCAATAAAGATAGCTCTGTGGGACCCGCCACTAATCCAGCACGACTTGGACGGCAAAAATGAAACTTCCAGCCTTCTTCCAATGTCGGTACCTCTTGAGGCTGGGGCGAATACATTCCCCAACCTAGTTGTCCGCTATCTCTGTTTGAGCAGAGCATTTTAAGTGCTTCATTCCACGATGTTTGGAATGGCATCCAAATGCTCTTCATTCCTCATAGTGACCGAAATGGAATGTGTAATGAACTTTTGTGATTTAGACATTTTTAAATGAATGTGATCATTTGAAGAACTTTGTGTAGATTCGACAGCATGCCTCGCAGCTTTTTTAAAATAAACAGGTAAGTAGATTTTTAGTTTTAGTTTTAGATTAGAATTCGTCTTTTGCCTATGTTGGTTGTGTAGCACTTTCGCCAAAGGAAGACGGGAATAGACTGAAGGACGTTGGGATTTTTTTTTTTTTGCTTTTGCTTTGTTTCAGATAAAGGTAATTTTATATGTGGACGGAAAGCTTAGCCGACGTTTGCAATAGAAGTCTCTATGCATAAGCTGTATGTCACCTGGAATAAACTCGTTTTTAGTAAAGGTTAACGGATCAGCATTGTTATTTGCAAAGCAAGCTTATGGACGGAGTACGCCCATGAATTTATCTCCCAACATAATTGCAAACGCATTAGTAATATTGATCGCTGGATAACCTGTTACAAAACTTTTAGAAAACTCTTCCATCGGTGAAAGTTGCAGCTTTCATGCATGACGACTAAAAATTTATCTCTAGGCTCTTTCCAACCACTACATTTAAATATGTTTGGGCACTGATCTTAAAAGCATGGAATTTTATTGGGGAAGATAAACGTTTAAACATTTTATCAGTTTCACATCGTATTTACTAAATTTGTCGAGTTTTATTCCCGTCTCTTTGGCGAGGCAGTCGAAGTGAGCTCATTCAATGTGCGGACAACGTCCACCCGATAGAGAAGTGAGTGAAGTAGCGAGAAATTAGATGGTAGTGCAAGCATAGTGAGGAAGTTTGCGGGTGATTTGAAAAATGCTCCCTGTACTTGCCTGGGAGCATCTGTTGCAAATTGAGTGAGCCCATTGTGTTGTGTACGATACTTTGTTTACACAAGATGTTTTTGATTTTGATGTTGCTTGTAGTTGTAAGGTGAACTTTTAGTGTTGCGCTCGCTTGTGCGCCTTCTACCTGGAACTTAACCGTGTATGATAGATTTACTATGCCGTGGGGGTAAATAGATGTTTTACTACCGAAGTCTGCACTGCAAAAAAAAATTCAGTAATGAAGTTAGTCTGTACAAATCATTAGCCAGTAAGACTAATGCTTCTTCTTCGTAATATTCTTCATAATCCTGTGGATGCCCCGTTGATCGAGGAGAATATTCCACAATGCTGTTTGATTTCATAAACTTATATTCTTCACAAGATGTAAATTTCAAATAATTATTAGATTCCCTAATTAATGTTATCACTATTGATAATTACTTTCTTTAAATTAAATGCCTGATGGGCACTCTGCTTCCCCGGTGGGAGCATGCGAAAATCTGGTAAGCAATGCACCGGTTTATTTTGTACCAAGTTTTCCGCTCTTCGGTAGTAATTTTTTCTCAGTATCTATGCTGCCCCCTAACTCGACCTTTTAATGTAACGTTTTATTTCCTGCTATCTCATGTTGCTGTGAAGACCTGTACAAATACGATAGACATTGGCTGCGTCTGTAGTTTCTATATAAGCTCTGATCATGAGGGGTTTCCGAAGTATTAAAGTGAGATTTTTACAACGACTATCGTTTCGTCCCTTTTCGTCTGATTTCCGCGGGGCCTTCCCAGCGCTGCAGGGGACTGTCACGCCTTCTAGATGAGCGAAAGTGAATCTGTCTCGGGTGGAATAATCCAGAAAATAATTTTATTCTATCTTCTGCAGACGGGTTTAACGTTTACCAAAGCATATATTCTGCTAAATAGGGACACTATTCCCGCAGCTTTAGTGCAAACTTTTGAAAGATGGGAACTCAAGACAACAAAGAATTACAATATTTTCTACAGTGAATATGCTGTGTAGGTGTTAAAACCTGGAAAAACGTTTGCCTTGGCTGCAGCAAAGTAGGTAAATCGGTGCTATTGTAATTAGCCTGGACTTCATTAAAGCGATGGGAATAACAGTCTCCAACAAGTTGGTGATTTTCGTTCATTTTTAAATGCGAAATTGCCCCCCCTGTTACAGATTTTATCAGGGTTTTTCTCGTGGAGTGATCCGTATTTGATTTGCGTTTTTATGATATCCATGCGCTTTTACAACGTATTTTCTAATGGTGGAACCATCTTTTCAAAATGCCACTGGTCAGTGATTTGTAACAAAACAGAATCTTAGATTTTTAGAGCATTACATTCCTCTGTAGTGCTTTTTAGCCAAGGCAATAGGTGCGTTCCCCTACAATTTTGTCACGTTTGATTTCTAAAAATAAACTTATTTCAAACCATATCTCGAGTTCAGTCTCGCGATGAAAACGCTAGTAGGCCTAACCCCCTGGGGGTGGGGGTAAAAATAGCCCCACGCTCTGGGGGTCGGGGGGTCAGAACAGACCCATCGCGCGTCTCTAAGCGATTCGTAGAGGCGAATAACCAGGGACATCGTGACATTTGCGCTTACTCAAAACTCTTCCAGTGATTAACGCTGAAATGGTCGTTGTCCCCAACATTTGGGGACAGAGTACTCGGAGTACTCTGTCCGCTCGGACAGAGTACTCGGTGTTTGAAATAGAGGCATTTGAAAGAGAACGAGACCGCCGAGTGAAGAACATGTCGCGATATATCACATGGTCATCGGTATGTCTCGTGACTGTAAGGACGAGATTTCAAACACCGAGTACTCTGTCCTAGCGGACAGAGTACTCGGAGTACTCTGTCCCCAAATGTTGGGGACAACGACCATTTCAGCGTGATGAACGCGCTCAATGGCCTTACATAGCCTACAAAGGCTGAAAGGCCGTAAAAATTCATCCATCTAGAGTACATATCGTTCAAAACTGTATACACGACAAAACTCATCCACACACGATCAAGTGAAATCAACCCAAGCAAGTGCTGAAACTTCTCCTGTGTAAAGTCCCCTCGATCTGTACGGGGAGTTTTCTAGCTTGCACCGGGAAGTCCTATCTGTACGGGGAGTTTTCTAGCTTGCACCGGGAAGTCCTATCTGTACGGGGAGTTTTCTAGCTTGCACCGGGAAGTCCTATCTGTACGGGGAGTTTTCTAGCTTGCACCGGGAAGTCGAAGTCCACAAAATCAGGAGGTCGTTTTCTATAATGACTCACTGGTCGATAGAGACAAAATCAGTCATGTGCATCGCCATAAACGTTCTCCATTTTCGGGGCTCGATCCCGTGAGGCCGTTTCAGATCCCCTGTGGGTTTGGGGTAAGAATTGACCCACCACGTCTCCCTACGCGATCCCTCTGTGGGTTCGGGGTAAGAATTGATCCACCGCGTCTCCCTACGCGATCCCTCTGTGGGTTCGGGGTAAGAATTGACCCACCGCGTCTCCCTACGCGATCCCTCTGTGGGTTCGGGGTAAGAATTGACCCACCGCGTCTCCCTATGCGATCCCCCTGTGGGTTTGGGGTAACAATTGACCCACCGCGAGAGCTACGCGATTCGTAAGAGGCGAATCACTAGGGACACCGTGACTTGAGATTAGTCTTTACTCTAAACTGTTCTAGTGATTATCGTGCGTAATGACCTTATATAGCATACACGCCTGATAGGCCGTAAAACACTGTCCATCCATCGATCCCGTGAGGACAAAATAGCTGCTTCTGTACTCGCACTAAGGGCGCGTTTGTTGGGCCCAAAATCTCAAGATTCTCCCTTGATGGGTAGTCGAGGGAGAGCGAGAAGCTAAGGCTGTAAAAAAAAAACTGCCAATCAACTGGCAAGGCGGAAGAACATGGCTGCGTCCTGGCAAGAGTCGGTGAAAGGGTTGCCAATAGACGAAATAACTGACGATACAGATATCGCATCTGTTTTCACTTAATCGAACACACACACCATGGTGTATCGAATGGCACGGGAACTTTTTCAATGAAAATACAACCTGGGCTCAACTGTAGACAAATTTGTCGAAAATGGTATGCCTCGATTAATTTCGATCAATTCAAGGGACATAATTTCATGGAGCGTACGTATACGGTGTTGCAGTGTATGTCCGGAAATAACCTGTACACCTACTACTGGATATACAAATGAACATTCGAACAGCAAATACTTCCGTGTACGTACACTTTTCCATTATCGGACCCTGAGAAGCACGTCTCGGACATTGCCGTCTATTGGCGGCATCCCGATTGGCAAGGTGTCCGCCATTTGGGTCGGCTCTCTATGGCCGGTGACGCGTTGTCGTCACTTCCGGAGTTATTTGTAGAAGCCACGTGCTTTCAGCCATGTTGGTAGGAGGCGAGCGCTGTCTGCTAAGCTGTGCTACAGGAGACGTGCAATCATGCCTACTTCTTGTTGCGTGAAAAATTGTTTTAACAACAAACACAAAAAAAATTAAGAAGAGTCAAACGCTCCTACTACTGCTGAAATGGTCGTTGTCCCCAACTCAGAGTACTCTGTCCCCTCGGACAGAGTACTCGGTGTTTGAAATCTCGTCCTTACAGTCACGTGACATACCGATGACCATGTGATATATCGCGACATGTTCTTCACTCGGCGGTCTCGTTCTCGTTCAAATGCCGAGTACTCCGAGTACTCTGTCCCCAAATGTTGAGGACAACGACCATTTCAGCCCTACTACTTTATACCATCAGAGAAAACCAATCTAGGTCCGATTGTGCAAAGGGTGACTGAAGCTAGACGAAGAGGATGGAAAAAGATTTACAGAATAGATCTGACCTTTCGAGACAAACACCCGACGAGAATCACCAGACATCTCCCACGAATCCTGCTACGAAGAATCGATAGACTTCCAAAGACCTATAATTCTTTAACTCTTCCAACGTGTACGCCGATGTTCCGAGTACAACAATTAAATATGTCCATGGCTGGCACTCGTTGGCGGAGTGTTCCTCCTGATCAAGTTGGTCCTTCGACAGCTGGTATGGATGGATGGATGGATGGATGGATGGAGTTTTGCGGCTTATCAGCCTTTGTAGGCTACGTAAGGCCACCGAGCACAAAAACCACTAGAATAGTTCCCGAGTCAGTGCAAATCAAGTCACGATGTACCTATAGTTATTCGCCTCTTACGAATCGCGATGGATGGATTCAGTATTACGGCATATCAGCCTTTGTAGGCTATGTAAGGCCATCAAGCATGACAATCTCTAGAATCAAGCAAACGGAAATCGTCACGATGTACCTAGTTATTCGCCTCTTACGAATCGCGTATAGTTTTTTAGGCGTTTTAGGACAAAAGAATCAAAATTGTCTTAACATTTGGTTTTTTTTAAAATCCCGCAATAGCGGCCCTCCGCAATAGCTGCCCCTCCCCGCCATTTTGGCTCATCCCGGTCACTGCAGTGGGACGCATCCCGCCTTAACGGCGGGTGCGTCCTTGTGAGCAAGGAACGTAGGCAACGCCTAGCCCTCGCGATACTCTAGATTTTGGGCCTAACAAACATGCCCTAAGTCGCCTTCTCACATGCCCGCATTGGCGCCCCACATTCTCTTTAGAGGCTTCTAGAACCTTCAAGAACGCAAATGCACTCGTCACTCGGGAAGCTGCGCTAAGTGACGTCATGCGGTAGTTCAAAGGGGGATCGGCCCCTGGCGTGTCTATGTGCACATGTGTGTGTCAGTGAGTGTGTGCATATGTGCATGTTGAGTGTATGTGTGTGTGTGCAACCAAATCTGTTTCTGTACATTCATCTACATGTATATCTATGAGTGGGTCTGACTGACAGCCTGCCTCTCTATCCCTCTGCCCGCCCGTCTGTCTGTCTGTCTCTCAATATATGCGCATGCACTCCTGTCCAAGCAATGAGTCATTTTACTGGTAAGTCTTGTCTGAAGTCACCTGCCACTGTTGCACAGTCAGCATTTTTCATGACATGCAAGTCACAGACTTCACTCTGAAGGAAGACTCAATCCACCTCATTTAGATGGAAAGCATTTGCTAACTAGTTTGAAGGACAATGACAGCATGAAGTTTGAGTGTTATATATCCTTGACTGCTGAATACCACAAGGTTCACAGTTGCTTATTCAATGAAAAACAATGCTTGAAGGGTAAATATTTTATTTCCTTCACTGCTGAGCGAAACATGGTGGTCACATGCCTGGCTTGCCCTCTAGCCCCAACCCCCCCCCCCCCCCCCCCTTCCTTCCTGCTTGCTGGGGGTATATGTGGAAGCATCCAGTGGAGGGGGGCAGATTTACCCCCCACCTTCATTGTCACTTCCCCCAGTCCTTCATCTAGCTACATGTAGCTTCCTGGGGGCTGCAGTCCTCAAGTTATTGGAACACATGAGAAATCGGATGTCATTAAGAATTTAACAGACTTCAACAAGACAACTCTTTGACATTCCTATGCATGAGAGGTAACTAGAACTAAGGACAGTATGAGATGTGGGTAATTTCAAACCTAGGTTGTGAATGGTAGGGTTTAGGTGAAATGGTCATCCAAGAAGAAAAAGGAGACTACAATTTGTTGCCCTTGACATACTTTCTGACGTAGTCCAGCCAGCGAGAATTCAGCCCCCAGTTGGGGGATTCCTGCAACAAAAGGATTTTTACATGTATACATAATTCAATCATAGAAGGTGGGAAGCGGAGTAGGGGAGAGGAGGGAGCAAGAGGACTTGTGGCAGTGAAGTCAAACAAGAGACAAAATATTTTTCACTTCTGATGTTCCAGAGAAAAGATGGATGGGTGGATGGATGGTTGGAGTTTTATTGCCTCTCAGCCTTTGTAGGCTATGTAAGGCCATCAAGTATGAAAATCTATAGAATAGATTACTTGCAAATCAAGTCACCATGTCCCTATTTATTTGCCTCTTTCAAATTGCCCAGAGAAAAGAAAAGAGCAGAATTTATTGCCAAATTGTAACCTCAGAGGGGAGGAAATACATGTACATCTCTTCAATTTTGTATGTGTTCTATTATTTCATTATGTGTGCATGCTTTAAAGTACAAGTGCGTGTATTATTGACCCATTGGCTTGTAGTGATATATGTGCCTGACAAATAAAGTTACTTTTATAAAGAACTACATATTTTGCATGGGCTTGTCTGTTGTATCAGTGTTCTACTGTACCTGATTAATGCTATCTCCAATCACTTTTTCTAGATTCATAACTAAATTCTAAAAAAGAGTATTTGAATCAGAAAAAATGAATTTACCATGAAGATGCCATTTAATCCTTCTTTTTTTTTAAAGCACACTCTATTGCAAACCAGCAGCATAGCTGATCAGCCAATCCGGGCTCTGTGGCCCAGTGATTAGAGCGCTTGACTTGTGGTTTGCTTGCGGCAAGTGAGTACAGAGTTTAAAGCTGCCCAGTTCTAGGGTTGCACCCATGAGCAAGATGCTTACCTAGCATTCACTTCTCCCCACCCAGGAGTAAAACCGGGCACCAGAGAGGGCAGTGTTGGAAATTGTAGTGCGATTAACCCTTGTATGCGGCCATGAGCCAGCACCGGGTTGGAATACTCCCCAGGGAGTGGAGTTGGTGCTGGTTCCTGACTGTGTGCGTCTTAAATGTCTGTCACCATGCTTGTTGTGAGGTGCCAGTGAAGGATTGATCAAGCGGCCCAGTGATCAGGGGGTAAAGTGTACAGCGGTTTGAGACCCAGACATGCGTGATGAGTCGCTGTATAAAATCACACCTTTACCTTTTTTTACTCTTTTTTTAATGTCTCTTGCTAGACTATGTTGGTATGTTTGCCCCAATCTGTAGTCAGGTATAGGTCAAAATGACCATAACAGGTATGTATGTTGAACATGTGTTTGTGTGTACGTGCTAATCATAAACAAACTCAGAAACTTTTTGACCCAAAAAGTTTGTAAGAAAATACCAACAGAATAGCATCTGCTGACACCTACATAGGTGTCCAATAACACATGAAAAGTTGGACATTAACCAAACAAGAGGGGGGTGGGGGGTGGGTGGGTGGGGATGGAGAAGGAAGAGAAGGGAATGAATTTGCAACATGACATTTTGATCTTTAGCGTCCAGTTGTTCCACTAAGTGATCTTAATTAATGACTGAGTCATTAGTGTTGGTGTCTTCATTTTCTGTCATCTGGTACTCATGCAAATGCTGTGTGGAAACATACTCTCCCAAAAGAAACATGCATATTCATTGGTAAGAGTAAATACAGAGGGTGCCTGTTAATATGCTTGTGTCGAAAACTTCATTTTGTACTGAAGCCTTCTTTCTAATGTATGGTCATGTGTTTGCATGAGAGTGTGTGTTTGTGTGTGTGTCTTTGTCTCTGTGTGTGTCTGTCTATCTGTCTGCCTGTTTGTGCGTGTCTGTGTCTGTGTGTCAGACTGTCTATCTGTCCACCTGTGTGTGTGTGCGTGTCTGTCTATCTGCCTGCCTCTGTGTGTGTGTGTGTGTGTGTGTGTGTGTGTTTTGTCTGTCTATATCTTTCTCTCTCTATGTGTCTCTGTTTGTCTGTCTGTCTCCTTCTCCCTCCCTCCCTCCTCCCTCCCTCTCCTCCGCTCCCCTCCCCTCCCCTCTGCTCCCCTCCCCTCCCCTCCCCTCCCCTCCCCTCCCCTCCCCTCCCCTCCCCTCCCCTGCCCTCCCCTCCCCTCCCCTCACTCACCTTCTCAAAGTTCTCCTGAGAGCCAAAGCCCCTCAGGAAGCCATTGATTTTGGCAGCAACTGGAGACTGGATGAGCTCTTTGTTGGAGAGGTTCAGACTCTCCAGGAGCTGAAGGTGTTGTCGAAGCATGTACTTCTGGTGGTAGCTGTCAAGACAATACTGTAGTTATTGGTAGTTACTACAGACATGGTATTAGTACATACTTCTGGTGGTAGCTGTCAAGACAACACTGTAGTCATTTGGCAGGAGCTACTAACATGGTATTAGTATGTACTTCTGGTGGTAGCTATCAGGACAACAGCACTGTTGTCATTGGCAGTTACTACAAACATGGTATTAGTATGTACTGGTGATAGCTGTCAAGACAACACTGTACAGTCATTAGGAAGTGGCTATCACATGGAAGTGGCTGCAAATACTGCTACAATGAACATTCTACAAACTGCAAGAAGTGCAGCAAGGAAAAAGAAGAATTGGGGAGGGAGGAGGAGGGAGGTAGGGAGGGAGGGAGGGAGGGAGGGAGGTAGGGAGGGAGGTAGGGAGGAGGAGGGGGGAGGGATGGAGGGAGGGATGGAGGGATGGAGGGAGGGAGGGAGGGAGGGAGGGAGGGAGGGAGGGAGGGGAGGGAGGGTGAGGAGGAGGAAAAGGAGACAGAGGAGAAGAACAGGGGAAAGAAGACAGAGAAAGGAAGGCAAAAAGAGAAGAAAAATAATTCATTTTTGCAGCAGATTGCAAGAAACCAAGTGCCAGTACCCCATTTCACTCCTTGACAGGAGAAACAATGCCCAGGGATGCTACTCAAGGAGGAATATTGAACAATGCACTGCTAGATGAAAGGTGAGTATCCTGACTGAAGCCCTGCATCTGGGTGATGACAACAAATCTATCTACAACATGCATTTTGTAGAGGTTGCAGCAAACACTGATACTGAGTGTGTGTATGTGTGTGTGTGTGTTTGTGTGCTCGCATGTTCGCGCGCACGTGTGTGTGTGTGTGTGTGTGTGTGTGTGTGTGTGTGTGTGTGTGCGTGTGTAAGGAGCTGCAAATACAGCTATTATTTGCACACATGATGGTAGGTGCAAACTGGCAATAGATGACTACTGCTTAGTAGTTGCTGATCACTTGGCTACGGCTTGCATTCCACCCACAGCTGCATGCTCAGCTACACCACCCACAGCTGCATGCTCAGCTACACCACCCACAGCTGCATGCTCAGCTACACCACCCACAGCTGCATGCTCAGCTACACCACCCACAGCTGCATGCTCAGCTACACCACCCACAGCTGCATGCTCAGCTACACCACCCACAGCTGCATGCTCAGCTACACCACCCACAGCTGCATGCTCAGCTACACCACCCACAGCTGCATGCTCAGCTACACCACCCACAGCTGCATGCTCAGCTACACCACCCACAGCTGCATGCTCAGCTACACCACCCACAGTTGCATGCTCAGCTACACCACCCACAGCTGCATGCTCAGCTACACCACCCACAGCTGCATGCTCAGCTACACCACCCACAGCTGCATGCTCAGCTACACCACCCACAGCTGCATGCTCAGCTACACCACCCACAGCTGCATGCTCAGCTACACCACCCACAGCTGCATGCTCAGCTACAGATTTTCCAAATAATAGCAGCATACTGGTCACCAAAAGTTTATACATATCTCCTTGAGAGCAACAATTAGACCAAGTGAGCCTGCTAAGCATGGTAGGTATACATCACACTGGGTATTGACAAGAAAAGACAAGGTACTATTTTTCTATATCTAGATGCAATCTGTCTTCCTAGTGCTAATACTATCTTAGTAGACAATATTTTAGTATGATCATTTAGCAAATCATGTATGCACATTCAACAGGCCAATCATAATTGTATCCACAAAGTCTGTAACGAAACCTTTTCATTAAAAAAATCCAAGGTGCATCTCATACTCTTAAGATGACTGGATATGAGGTGCATATTTCAACTGACTTGCCAACTGTAAAAATTAATCATGACACACAAAACGTAACAAATTCAGATTAGCTGTAGTGACGAGGTGAGGTGCTGGGGTCGGAGGCAGTAAATGCTCAACCTAAGTAAACAAAACAGCCCTTTTTGGGGCCACTCGTTCTCTCATGAAGAAATACAATTAGTCAGACCTGTTGTCACCACTTGTCCCTCAAAGTCTGCATTAAATGTGGGCAAAGACGTAGGCTTACTCTTCAGCTTCATAGAACGTCCCAGCAGGAAGGACTGCAACAGTGACTTCTCGGATGTAGGACTTCTGCACTTCATCCCTGGTCTTCTCCACCTGCTGCTTCTGTTCCTCGTCATGGTAGAAGACGGCAGTCATGTACTGGCGACTGTACTGCGCAGTGCATGGATCGCATGACTTCCAGAACATCTGCAGCAGTTGCTTGTAGCTGATGATGTTGGGGTCGAAATCCAGATCAACGGTTTCTGTGTGGTCGCCCCTGAAGAGGATTATGCAACAGGGTTTATTGCTACTTTGCTGCTGCAAAAAAAGCTGGATGTTTTTCCTTTTATGGGGGGTGGGGATGGGGGTGAGGGGGGGGGGGGGGGATTGGGGTAGGGATTCCATCTATGTTCATTAAAGGACAAAGGGGTCATGCAATGCACATAGACATCCACATGACACAGCATCCAGTTTTCAATTATGAGAGGAAAATGTGCTAATTTTTACTAAATGTGGAGAAAAGTGTTATGGAAAATGTTGACAAACATTTTCCCTGTCAGTTGAAACAGATATGCAGTTTTTTAATGAAATGCTATACAACAATAATAAAAGAAAACTTCTTGTGCCCCAGACATTGTCCTATACTATGATAACAATACATAGTAAAGTAACACATAGAGAGGGTTGAGCTAACACTCCCTAGTTTTAAGGGGCCACATCCCTGCTTACAATGACTGCTATTTTCCATGACTGCCATTTTCCATTACTATAGTTTGAATGAAATTAGGATTATTTCATCTGGTAAATGTATATCATGCTTCCCCTTTTTGTGGAAAGGCAAGCATGAAATGTTAATATGAAAATACATAATTCAATCTGTCTGCTTGTGTGTCTCCTGAGGGCTCCATAACAGGAGAAGTTACAAAGACCATTCCCCCCAAGTGGAAACCCTTAGACATCAAGTCCAAGAGGAGCAAAGCATTACAGACAAACAGATAACCTTTATTTATCCAAGTATCATGGAAATTTCATGTGCATAGTTTCACTGCAGAATGTAGATATATATTAACAAAGTGGAAATTTGCAAGAGAAGCATTAAAAACAATAGTATATACAAAGGAAAGGATGTTAGATAATGCTCAGTTGCTATTGTAAAGCTCAGAATGAACTTAAACTATCAGTAGAAACCTGATGGGACTGTATACAATCTTTAAGTGGACGAAGCTATGAACTCATCTGCCTAAATATTTGTTTACAAGTTATATGAAGAATGGCACAAATGAGTTATGGAATCCCTTGGTCTTGGAGGAGATACTGACACACATTTCGAGCCAGGAGATGAAAGAGAAAAAAAGAAGATGAGAGGGATCAGCTAGGATGATCCTGACGTCATTTCAAAACACTGAATGTCATGCAGACTTCACTACTCACATATCGTGGTAGGTGGGATTCTGGAGGGAACCGCCTGTGTACCCTACACGTGTGCGCACCACCCCTGAGACACAGCCGAACTGTGCCTCAGGGAACCAGAATCAGCTGAGGGCAAAGGTAGCCTTCTTAGTCTTCATCTTGGAGCTGAACTGCAATGGCAAAGGCAGCAGAGATAAAATAGAGAGTTGAGCACCTGTAGGTACAATTGGCAAGTTGCCAAAAGTTTTTATTGGGAAATAAAATGTAAAAAGTGGTTAAGGCAATGTGGCCAGAAAAAATACAGTAGGTAGGTAAGTAAAGGAAGCCAGACTGTGACTATGCAAGTGTGTGTGTGTGTGTGTGTGTGTGTGTGTGTGTGTGTGTGTGTGTGTATGTGTGTGTGTGCATATGTGAGTGTGTGTGTGTGTGTGTGTGTGTGTGTGTGTGTGTGTGTGTGTGTGTGTGTGTTCGTGTGTGTTTGTGTGTGTGTATGTATGTATGTGTGTGTGTGTGTTTAAAAGAAATGTCACGTAAACAGTTGATTTATATAAACATAAACAAAAATGTCTCTTTCACTAAAATCATACATAGGGAAGATGAGAAAGCACGCAGTACGTAGTTAACCTTGGGTTTCTGTCTTTTTTCCTATATCTTTTTTTTCATTGTGATAAGGTGTATTGTACATCTACTGTGTTCATCCTATATTCAGTTATCCTCCCTTGTGCCTCTTCTTCCCACCCCCCATGTGTGTGTCAGAACTCTCTGTGTGTCAGGCCTCTCTCCAACCCCCCTTCCCCATCCTTTGTGTAAGGCAAGCTCACCAGCTGACCACTTCCGGACCCCTCCTCTGCTGTGGTCTGATTGATGGTGCAGCTGCCCTGTCAGTCACTTGTTACATTAGCTTGACCCCTGGTTAGTGAACCTTTCCCCACTCTGGCATCCAAATTCTAACATTTTGACTAAAATCTTATGTTTTCCCTCAAGAAAGACAGCTACTTGCAATGGCATGGGATTCATTCAATAGACTGTGTTATGCTGAATGAGGCAACATTTGAACGAAGTAATTTCAAAGCCAGTTGAATTAATTGTCCTTCAAGGAATTTCACAACTACAAGCCCCAGTCCTATAAGGTTTTAAGGAAAATGAATCATAACATGGTTGATTTGTTTGAAAAAATTCCTACTTTAGTCAAAGGGAAATGTTGGTCATTCTAAGATCAAGTACAAAACGTTTAAGATATTTTTCTTTGCTTACTTTGCATGCAATTTGCATGTTTAGGATTTAGACTGACGAGTGGTTGGGAGCGGTACAGATGTTAAGA
>JAWQFJ010032968.1:132500-146635 GCA_034096865.1 Theodoxus fluviatilis
GTGGCTAGAGGGCACACCCAACCTTCACCTGTAGTTTTACTTGTGGCAGCATGGCTAGAGCGCTCACCCAACCTTCACCTGTAGTTTTACTTGTGGCAGCATGGCTAGAGCGCTCACCCAACCTTCACCTGTAGTTTTACTTGTGGCAGCATGGCTAGAGCGCTCACTCAACCTTCACCTGTAGTTTTACTTGTGGGAGCGTGGCTAGAGTGCTCACCCAACCTTCACCTGTAGTTTTACTTGTGGGACCCAGGCAGCACAACTAGAGCGCTCACCCACAGTCTCTTGCAGGTTGCAGGTGCAAAGTTCTATCAGAGCTGCAATAATCCTAGAGCAAGGTGATTGATTCTCTTCACCCCATGTTAAAGGAGAGGCAACCTTGTTAGAATCTAATGGGTACCTTAAATAAAAATCAGATTATAAAAACTTTTTTTCTTCTTCCAGACAAGATTTTTTCCTTCCTCTAGATAACATCTTTCTCTCACATAGATAAAAAAAATATCTCCTGCGAGGCTCAGATATTAAGCATTGAGCATAAAAAACCCTAATATTCTCTACTGAATCAGAATCTATGGAAACAAGAAGGCCCTCAATCCCATTTCCCTTTCCAAATCCCTCTGACAGCCCCTCTGACGTCTTATCTACAACACAACTACACTCTAAATCTCATGCAAGTGAGAGACAAAAATAAAGTCTGACCTGTCTCCCCCATGACCACAATCCATGCTGATCCATTTTGTCTCGGACACAGTACCTCATTCAGGAAGGTCATGGTGGAAGTTTTTTTTCTCAGGCAAGTTTTTTTAAATCTTCATGACAACATATTTCTCTCAGTCTCACAGTAATACTCACCTTTCCTGTGAGGCTCAGATAATGGGCACACTGATGAAATGTTAAATTTATACAAGAATAGCTAAGAATCTATGGAAATATACAGGCCCTCGACCCCAATTCCCTTCCCAAAGCCATCTCACATGTGCAGGGCCATTTTTCCGGGACAAAGCAGGACTTCCAGGGTGAAGAGGGTTAACTCACTTTGCCTCCCCCACGCAGGAGTGAAACTGGTTACCTGTCAGTGCAGGGGGGGCACACTTAGTGCAGTGGGGGAGTAGTTCCTCATGTGGCTGTGAGCCAGCATCAGTTCAGAGTCCTCCCCAGGGAGTGGAGTTGGTGCTGGTATCTGACTCAGTGACTGTGTGCATCCTGCCTGTCACTGTGTTTGTCATCAAGTGCCAGTGACAGACTGATCAGGTGGCCCATTGATAAGGGGGTAAAGTGTGCAGCGGTGTTTGATCCCCAGATGTGGAGAATAAGTGCTGTATAAAACCACACATTTTAACCTTTACCTCAACTACTTAATTAAGGTAGGGGCTAGTTTTACACTAATTGTTGACATGCAGTTGTTCACACAAGAGCCGTGTCTTATCAAAATCATTTCAGTGCCATTGCTGACCACAGTTTTCCATCTTGTGTTTCAGGTACTACCCCAGACTCATGTCCATCATGGTCCACAGCCTCCGATTCCTGCAGGCCGTCACCAGAATGCGGCGCCTCATCAACGAGGGAGTGCTGGGTGATATCACCATATGTGAGCTCAAGGTTCATTGTGGAAGCTGTCTGCATGACCACTTTGACTGGTCCTGTGACGAACTCATGGGTGGGGGCATGCTCAACACGATAGGCAGCGATCTCATCGACATCATTCACTTCTTGACGCGCCAGAAGACGGTGCGAGTCCATGGCATGCTCAAGACCTACACCAAGCAGACGGAGAAGATCTGCGGCATCCGGGAGATCACCAGTGATGACTTCTGTGTCTTTCAGTTGGAGCTAGACAAGGGGGCATGCGCCACGGTGACGGTCAACTCTCATGTTCCCGGTCAGTTCATTCAGGAGTTGATGGTGGTGGGCACTAAGGGACGACTGACTGCCCGTGGCGCCGACCTCTATGGCCAGAAGGCTGACAAGGTCAAGGAAGAGCTGCTGCACTTTGACCCTGTCAACTTCAAGGAGGAGGAGAAGTATGGCTTCACAGAGTTCATCCGGCGGGAGATTCCCACGCCATACCTCAAAGGGATGATCCGACTGGTAGAGGCGGTGCGCGAAGCCTTCAGCAAGATTGAGGAGCGCCAGAGCTGGACACCAGAACCAGTGGAGTCGGCCGCCACATTTGAAGACCTCTTCTACACACAGACTGTAGTGGACGCCATCCGGCTCTCCAGCAAGACCAAAGAGTGGGTCAAGGTCATCCTCAAGAGCGACGAAGCGGAGGGGGACGTCTTCATGGAGACCAATTCCAGGAAGAAGACTTTCTCACTGCAGTGAGGATGTGGCTGCCGCTGTGCAAGGGATGGTTTCCTTTTTTTAGTTCACTCTTGTTCTTCTTTGGTAGTTTGTTCTACGGATCAACCCAGTCTATAGCTATTTTCAGTGACTCCTTGGTTTATAAGGGAACCCCCCAGAAGTCCTATGAAATTTATGCAAGCTGGATTTTGCCAGATGCAGAGCAGATTTTTCTTTGCCATTCTTTTCACTGAGGGATCTGGGACATGTTTTGATTTACCTGTAGTGGATGTTGGATCTTGTTCCCTTTTTATATTATAGGTTTTGTTTCATTGGGGTGCACATGTATCTTTATGATGCTCTGTGATAATTTTTGTCAGGTGTTACTGTGATGAAGCAATGTCATCATAGTTTTCCATGGATTTGAAGGCTCAAGGACATGCTAGTGTTGTACACACTTTTTCAAGGACATATTTATTAGCTACAGACAGGTCTGTATCACAAATGTTTTCAAGGACATACATGTATTTATTAGCTACAGACAGATCTGTATCACAAATGTTGCATGTGATCACTATGGGAATCTAATGAGGCTTAAGTTGTCATTATACCTACATAACGTAACTTATACTTCCAATGTAACATTGAAACAAAATCTGTATGTTTGAATTAGAGTTACCAGAGAGACCGACTGGTTGTACCTCAAAGTGACTTTTGTCTAAGATTATTATTTTTTGTTGTTGCAGCTGATGAGTTTCGTAAGTGATCTGATATTTTCAACTGTTCAACCAGATTTTTGTGTGGGGATGACAGCGGGGATAGGGAAATTATGTTGCAGAGTTGTTGTCATGGAAGTTTTTTTATTTATCATGTGATTTGTTGTTGCCAAATATGAATTCTTTTGTAACAATATCGTAATGAAGGACCATGAACAAATGTCAATGCAAACTATGTAAGCAGCATCTTGTTAATGGATTGATGTGTTATCTTATTGTTGTACAAGTTTGGCATTCAGACATCACAAGATGCATTTGCTATGATACTCATTAACTCCCCATAACACAGTTACAAGTTATCACATGACTCTTTTCAAGTGCTTTGTCATTGTTTCAAATGCAGCAGTGGCTGAAGGCAAATTGTTTTCCTCCCAAATTAATCACCAGGCTATGCCCAAATGCAATTCTGTTTGTCCTGGGAGGTTTCTCCAGTGAGCTAGATGGTGTCTGAGTGTAATGTATATGTTTTTCTTGGATCAAAATCAATTCTAGAGGGTGGCATCATGATATTTTCCACTTTAAAAATGAAAGAAACTTTTGTTTTTTGACCCCAATATTTTTTTGCAGCTATGGCACTGAGAGAAGAGCTTATTTGATAAATTGATGTGTTAAGACTTTAGTCATACAACCCAGTGGATCCCAGTGTCAATACATTCACTCTGTTTTGGTGTTGGGTATCATGTAGGAAAATGACAGAAAATGAATGCACTTGTCCAAGTTTGGCCAACTTTGGTTATGAGATTAGCACTTATTACTGCACAGAAAGTCACAATGGGAAGAACAATTTTTTGGAAAGCCCCTTTTGATGGGAGACATGTATAAATCTGAATCATGCAGTTTCCACCATTGGCAGATGTACATACACGTCTTAGCTCCCCACAGTTGAAGCACTTGATCCGAGTTTTAACACATTGTAACTGTAAGAGAAGCAAGTCAGAGAACATGTGTCTGTAAAGCTGTAGCTGGTGTGGCAAGCTCCAGGCACTTTGCACTGCTTCATGTTGTGGACTGCAGTCGGAAACGGGTCGATGATATGAGCTGAGTTGGGACCATCCCAGTCCATGCATTTGAGATGCAGAGTATGAACTGTGAGTTGAGGAATCATATTCTGATTCCCTGACTTCCTCTAAATCACTGTTATTGTCATTAAGAGTTAACTTTACCACTGCACAGTGTTTCATAGTCATGATAAGCTGCTAACTAATCTTTTCAATGTTGGGACCAAATTTCTCGTGAGTTTTTTACTCTTTTTTATACATTTTTTTTCACAGCATAACTGTGTGATATCTGGTTTAAAAGTAACAGTGGTTTTCTTCTGATTCTTACTTAAATAATTGAAAGACTTTAATTTTGTATTGACAGGTATTTATCATTATCTTGGTTGACAGGAGCTATATGGACAAGTTACTCAGTCTCACAATGGTGACACTTTATTGCGATAGTAATCCTATAATTTCACATCGTGCTTCTCTCTGTGTGTGTCTCTCTCTCTCTCTCTCTCTCTCTCTCTCTCTCTCTCTCTCTCTCTCTCTCTCTCTCTCTCTCCCCCTCCCTCCCTCCCTCCCTCCCTCCCTCCCTCCCTCCCTCTCTCTCTCTCTCTCCCCCTCCCTCCCTCCCTCCCTCCTTCCTCCCTCCCTCCCTCTCTCCCTCCCTCCCTCCCTCCCTCCCTCCCTCCCTCCCTCCCTCCCTCCCTCCCTCCCTCCCCCCATAATAGGAAGGTTGTGTAATGTGAGGATTTTATAAATGATAAATCTTGGGGTGTAATGATTTGCATTCTTGAGGCACTTACAGGAGTGTGGCTTTGCTATTGATATTAGATGCATTATTTATGTTTAGGATCTGCTGCTTTAAGATGCACATGTATATCTTGGGGTCAATAGTGAGATTGATACATCTCACCTCACCTCCGCCTGTGACCCCGTCTGGGGTATAGGCCGCCAATCAGCACCCTCCAGGCATCTCGGTTCTGGGCGAGTCTTTCCAGCTGCCCCCACGTCTTTCCCATCTGCTTTGCGTCATCGCCAGCATCTCTGAAGGACATCTTCCTCAACTGGCTGTTGCCTGTTTCTCAGCCACAGTTCTTCATTGTTGATTTTTTTCTGGCCAGCTTTACAGAAATTGCAGACACTACTTCAGATTTTTTCTGTGCATCAATTTTTGTTTTCTGTGTGAGATCTGACATGATTAAGTGTTCAATATTACAAGACCTGATTTTTTTTTCTCCTGTTGTATCCAAGAACACTTTCTGCATACATTTTACACACACAAAAAAGAAAAGTTATTGAAGTTCATCTCTTGCTGTGTATGATTTCTTTTTGCAACAAGAAATCTGTTGTCAGTAAGACAAAAGCCATGGCAGTGTGTTATCCAGAAGTAAGCTCTGTTTTCAGAATCATAATGATGTTTATGCATGAGATATTTTTTAGACTACAGCAGATTTGCATAATAATGATAATAATGATTGTTTGCAAAATGATGAGACAAAAAACAAACAACTCCCCCCCCCAAAAAAAAAATTTAAAAAAATAATATATATATATATATATATATATATATATATATATATATATATATATATATATATATCTAGTCATGTTCCTGTAACTCAGTTTTGACTAGGGCACTTTTCCATCATAATGAAGCGTTTTTGCACTTGAAATGTAAATCTTCACTTGGGATCAATTTGATGATTTTGACTTGCTCACTGACAGGACCATGCTCTACACGAGCCATCAGGGATATCTCCCATTGCAAATTAATACCTTGTTTTTATTCAATATGTGGACTTGAATCTTAATGAGGCATTGACAGTATCCCGACAACACGATGAATAGATGTAAAATGATTATTTGCTTTGTGATGATATGAAGGTCTCCATTTGTCTGAAGAAGCAGTGGACTGGATGTTGTTTTACAGATAAAGTCCCATGGACCCTCCTCCAGCTTTGCTGCCATTTTCAGTGCCCACCCTGCTGTCGGCTACGCCTCAGCTGCTCTGTCTAACGTTGCTCTCCTCTCGCTCGGTGTTTGAAATTTAGCAGCTGTGATTGATGACTGTGAAGGAGCTGCCACTTGTTCCGCACATGGTGGCTAGATTTAGAACAAGAAGTGGGAAGCCTTGTGAAGGCCCATGCTTTGTTTTGGTGGCAAGGGGTGACATGGGAATGACAGCAAGAGGTGACATGGGGATGACAGCAAGAGGTGACATGGGGAAGACCGCAAGAGGTGACATGGGAATGACAGCAAGAGGTGACATGGGGATAACAGCAAGGGGTGACATGGGGATGACAGCAAGAGGTGACATGGAGATGACAGCAAGAGGTGACATGGGAATGACAGCAAGAGGTGACATGGAGATGACAGCAAGAGGTGACATGGGAATGACAGCAAGAGGTGACATGGAGATGACAGCAAGAGGTGACATGGGAATGACAGCAAGAGGTGACATGGAGATGACAGCAAGAGGTGACATGGAGATGACAGCAAAAGGTGACATGGGAATGTCAGCAAGAGGTGACATGGAGATGACAGCAAGAGGTGACATGGAGATGACAGCAAAAGGTGACATGGGAATGACAGCAAGAGGTGACATGGGAATGACAGCAAGGGGTGACATGGGGATGACAGCAAGAGATGACATGGGGATGACAGCAAGAAGTGACATGGGAATGACAGCAAGAGGTGACATGGGGATGACAGCAAGAGGTGACATGGAGATGACAGCAAAAGGTGACATGGGAATGACAGCAAGAGGTGACATGGAGATGACAGCAAGAAGTGACATGGGAATGACAGCAAGAGGTGACATGGGAATGACAGCAAGAGGTGACATGGGGATGACAGCAAGAGGTGACATGGAGATGACAGCAAAAGGTGACATGGGAATGACAGCAAGAGGTGACATGGAGATGACAGCAAGAGGTGACATGGAGATGACAGCAAGAGGTGACATGGGAATGACAGCAAGGGGTGACATGGAGATGACAGCAAGAGGTGACATGGGAATGACAGCAAGAGGTGACATGGGAATGACAGCAAGGGGTGACATGGGAATGACAGCAAGAGGTGACATGGAGATGACAGCAAGAGGTGACGTGGGAATGACAGCAAGAGGTGACATGGGAATGACAGCAAGAGGTGACATGGGAACGACAGCAAGAAGTGACATGGAGATGACAGTAAGAGGTGACGTGGGAATGACAGCAAGAGGTGACGTGGGAATGACAGCAAGAGGTGACATGGGAATGACAGCAAGAGGTGACATGGGAATGACAGCAAGAGGTGACATGGGAACGACAGCAAGAGGTGACATGGGAATGACAGCAAGAGGTGACATGGGAATGACAGCAAGAGGTGACATGGGAACGACAGCAAGAAGTGACATGGAGATGACAGTAAGAGGTGACATGGGGATGACAGCAAGAGGTGACCTGGGAATGACAGCAAGAGGTGACATGGGAATGACAGCAAGGGGTGACATGGGAATGACAGCAAGAGGTGACATGGAGATGACAGCAAGAGGTGACATGGAGATGACAGCAAGAGGTGACGTGGGAATGACAGCAAGAGGTGACATGGAGATGACAGCAAGAGGTGACATGGAGATGACAGCAAAAGGCGACATGGGAATGACAGCAAGATGTGACATGGGAATGACAGCAAGAGATGACATGGGAACGACAGCAAGAGATGACATGGGAATGACAGCAAGAGGTGACATGGGAATGACAGCAAGAGGTGACATGGGAATGACAGCAAGAGGAGAGTGTCATGAGGCATAGCGTGTCAACTATTAGCTTGAGAGAGCACGTGCAATGGCTGTTAAGACCTATACAGGAGCTACAGGCCTAGAAGCAGGTGCTGCAGGTAACGAGACATTCAGACAGGTGATGCATATCTGACTACCTGTGAAACTGCAAGAGGAAAGTTCAGTGGCAGGAAGATGACAGTCAAGATAAGTGACCAAGGATGTGAACAGAAGCAAAGATGAATGGATGAATGAATGAATGATACTTTAGAGACTATCCAACTTGATTGGTTGTGTAAGGCAATGGAGTACAAGCAGGTCTGGACTGTATTTCTCTGTTTATTTGCCTTTTACAAAGTAGGGAGCTGACGTGGTAGATCTATGCTTACCCTTGACCTTTGGGGGATAGGGGTCAGAGAAGACAAGTTACAGTAGGAATATAGAAGTGGAGTGAAGACATCAACAAATCACTACAGCTGTTAAACAGGTGGATGAATGTGTTGCTCAGTTGTTGGATTGCCAATGCATGTAAAGGAAACTGAAATTACTACACCTTCCTTGGATTTTAGTAGCTTTCTCTTTTTCCAAGTTTTTCATCATAAGGAAGATCTGTAGCTGATGTAGCAGTATCTCCTTGTCACAGATCTGGCAGTGTGGACTTTGAGTTTGTGATGGTGTTGGAGGGGTGCCATAATCTATTGCTCTCGCCAACATTTTGGCCTCTGAAGGCCATCAATCTTAGCAGAGGCAAAGGGGAAGACTTTCCTTCAGCAGTTGCTGTTTATGTTGGCCATAGCATCAACATGGAATGCTGGAGTCAGTTTGGGTTCTGTGGATTGGTAACTGCAGGCTTTATTGAGCTGGAGCTGAAGGGACCAGTGTTGGATGAGGTGGCTAGCATGGAGAGGTGTTTCCGTGTTACCGTTTCACCCCAGAATCTGAATATTCATGTAGTTGTTATGATTGAAATAATGTGGTTGTCTGTGCACTTGTCTTTTACTTAGCTTGACCATCAGCCTGACTCGCTGTCAGATGACTATAATTTATTGTCAATGGGAAAAAAACTGTTTCAGTAGAAAAGAAGTGTCTGCTATTGGTGTTACGATTGTGCCAATTGAAGAACCGCTTTTCTATTTTTCACATATCTAGAGACAAGAAGCTAAAGCCTGGATTGCACACACAAACCATAATTAAACTTGTATTCTTAGCAACAGTAGACTACACAGTTTGATACTCAGAAGTGGTGCAGTTTGTTTCATGGTGCATTTGCTTTACAGGGAACTAGGCATCAACCATAGAACTAATTACCTCTATTTTATTCTATTACATTTTGAACTTTGTGTTATTTAGCATCTCCACCTTGTGGCACAGTTGTGTGTGGTCTTGCTGTACATCCCCAAAGATCTTCATCGCATCCATTCTCTGTTGATTGAAGAGTGGCAACCTCTGATCAGATTATGCGTAATGCATTGACCAATTGATCCAACCTGACAGACAGCTAGACTCCGGAGAGTAAAAACTCACTCTGTGTGTTCTCCATACATCGGTAGCCAGTAGTCTGCCCAACAGCAGCCCAACAGCGGCCCAACAGCAATGGGTGCCACAGGGGGTATATGGTGCAGAGGGGATCTTTTCCCTCATGTCAAACATTTTCTCTGTTATTTCCTTCATCTTTTTATTCTTTCGTTTCCTCAGAATGAACACTGTTCAGCCATTTTCTGTTGTGCCTGCTTTTCCCCACATGAGCTGTGGTATTTCATGTGTAAGCATCCAAGAGAAAAGATAGTTAAAAGTGTAAAGCTAAAAGATAAATCAGATTGTTCAACCACAAATATAATTAGTTCAGTTCAGTTCAGTTCAGTCTCTTAACCCTGAGATGGGTTGTTGAGGCACCACTGATGACTTTCGGACAATCTTCCTCCATCGATCTCTATCCTGAGACTGTGGCTCGCTGTGAGTCAGCAAAGGTCAAGCCTGTTCACTCTTTGATGTTGTTTTCCCACCTCTTTCTCTGCCTGCCTCTCCTTCTCCCACCTGGTACGGTACTAAATATAATTAGTATCAAAAACAAATTCCAGAGAAATTATTGTATTTATATCACACATGATTAATATTTTACTTTAATGTAATGCTATAGAAATACATATATGACATCGCTCCCTGTCAAGTATGTGTTTTCATGAACCGGCAACTTTAGCAATGTTTTTCCATAAACGCTGGCATTTTCAGCCTCCATCAAGGTTATCCTTTACCCATGGTTCGCTCTGTTGTTAATTACTCGGCAGTACAGATTCTGATGGAATTTGGTGGAAGGTCAGCGTTTGACCCAAAAAATAATCCGTTAAATTTAGGAAGTTATCAGTTATGGAGTTTGGGAATTGAAAGTATAAAATTGCGTATCTCAAAGTTGAAGACGTCAAATTATTGATGACATCCGCGCATGCCCTCCACTCGGAGACTCCTGCGCTAAAATGAACCCCACTTCGTAGTGTTAGGCCTTGCTGGCCGAGCATCCTGCCTGAATTAATGACACGGGCCATGCAGGAGTAGTTGTGGCATCCTTGGCGGAGGTTTGCACTCTCAGACTGCTCTCTTGTTCCTGCCTTTTTTCATTTACATCAGCAGCCTGTGTTGTGAGAAGCTAGCTTCCTTGTGGTGCAGATATCTGTTAGTACCTAGTTTTCATGTCGTCACTGTACAGATTTTCTTTCTATAGTGTCTGGTGCAGATTCATTATTTTTCTCACAGACGCTAAATATTCATTGCTGATTTTTTTCCTTCTCCGTCTCTTTTTATTTTTATTTTTTTGTTTTGCATTTATTACATTTCAGTTTGAAATTGTTTGCATCCTTCTTTTAATAAATTATGCATTATGACCACTCCATTATTTATTGTTACATCATCCTGTTGTAATATGCCTACTTTTGGAAATACCTTTGCCAAGTGAAATATACACCAACTTGCAGATTCCAAATTTGACAAGCAGTTTTACCAAGGTGTCAAACGTCATTATTCTATTGTTTCTCAGTTTCCTGGTTGAAGCCAGTGTATCAAAAGATAGCACATACAGTGCATGCATGTAGTAGAAAATATGAAGTTTTTTTCTTCAAATATTTTGATATTGTTGTGGTCTTGCTGATCTTTGAAGGTAAATATGGTATTCACCAAAGGTACAGGGGTATATGCATTTATTAAGAGCATATTTTGCATCTGTATATTATGTTCCTCTGTGCTTTTCTCAAGTCTGTGAGATGTAAAGCAATGTTAATTATTATTTTGTCACTTGTCCAGAATAATGTGTTGTGATTTTTTTGTGGGATCAGTATTTAATGATATATTAAAAATATATATCTTGTGAACCATGTTCTATTGTTCTTGTTGGGTATGCACGGTTATCGTGGTGGAGGTGTGGATGATGGTGGTTGGTGGAGGTGTGGATGATGGTGGTGGTGATGTGGATGGTGATGGTGGTGGTGGTGATGATGATTATGGTTGTGATGGTGGTGGTGGCGATGTGGATAATGGTGGTGGTGGGGATGTGGGTGATGGTGGTGGTGGTGGTAATGTGGGTGACGATGGTGGTGATGGTGATGATTACATTGGTGGTGGTGATGTGGATGATGGTGGTGGGGGTGATGTGGATGGTGGTGATGGTGATGATTACATTGGTGGTGGTGATGTGGATGATGGTGGTATGGTGATGTGGGTGATGATGGTGGTGGTGGTGATGTGGATGATGGTGGTGGTGGTGGTGATGTGGATGATGGTGATGTGGGTGATGGTGGTGGTGGTGGTGATGTGGATGATGGTGGTGGGGGTGATGTGGATGGTGGTGATGGTGATGATTACATTGGTGGTGGTGATGTGGATGAAGGTGGTGGGGGTGATGTGGATGGTGGAGGTGGTGATTATTACATTGGTGGTGGTGATGTGGATGATGGTGGTATGGTGATGTGGGTGATGATGGTGGTGGTGGTGATGTGAGTGGCGGTGGTGGTGGTGATGTGGGTGGCGGTGGTGGTGGTGATGTGGGTGACGGTGGTGGTGGTGATGATGATGATGATGATGTTTAGTTGATACCAGATGCACGAACTTACTCAAAGGATGCACAGTCAAACACTGGGGAGGCAGCCACAACCAGGAACTGCTCTTTAGCCACTCTGGTGACAGATGCAGGCAAGATCACAGGGCTGTGCCACATCTGCTGATCTGACAGGCTGAGCAGTCAAAGACCACGGAATGAAGTGCTGTATGTGACAGTTTCATAGAGAAGGCAGTAGCTTATTTCAGTGACAGTCACCAAATCCACATTATTTAGTTTTAAAAAAAATCAAGTTATTTTGTGTATCCAACTCCAAGGATGATGGACAGCAAGGAGCAAGAAATGGAGCAGCAGCAGCTGTAACAAAAATAAGGGGGGAAAAACTGGTTAAGGTAACATGGGAATAAAGGGGGGAGTGGGGCGGGAAGGTCAAAACTTCTGCTCCTCCTCCTTCTAGGCCAGACTGAACATAACTGAACTTTCTTCCACTGAAAACTTTCCCCCGCGGTCCTCTTACATTGGTGGCAGCGGTGGGATGGACAGGAACGTCCAAAAAGCAACCCAGGAGGACTCTGCGCAGATGGAAGGCAGTGCATTTCAACCTGCGATGCACTCGACACCAGGGGTAGGGGATGCAAACGCGAGCCAGGACAGACCTGCCCAGGGACAGGATCCGTGGCCCCCTCCAGGCGACGCCCGGGCTTAGGTGGGAGGCAGAACTTCATGTCGGCCCCACCTGGACTCCAAGGCTGGCCGTACCCATGGACTCTCTGACTTTTTAATGGAGTCGTGTGTGTGCATAAACGCAGGACTGACTGTCCATGGCGGTGACAGTGGTGACTGTGTGTTCATGGCGGTGACAGTGGTGACTGTCTGTTCATGGCGGTGACAGTGGTGACTGTCTGTTCATGGCGGTGACAGTGGTGACTGTCTGTTCATGGCGGTGACAGTGGTGACTGTCTGTCCATGGCGGTGACAGTAGTGACTGTCTGTTCATGGCGGTGACAGTAGTGACTGTCCATGGCGGTGGCAGTATTGACTGTCTGTTCGTGGAGAGGATGAACCCTGCCCGCGGTGTGGCCGGACGACACCTGCAAGGGACTACTGACGACAACAGGAGGCGCTGCGATCAACGCTCGGACACTGGGCTGTGCCAGGTGGGGGAGTTGGTGTGGCTACATCAACCGAGACCAAAGAGGGGACGATCCCCCCAAACTCGTGAGGCCATGGGAGGGACCTTACGAGGTCACTGCACGGCTAAGCGACGTCACCTACCGAGTGAAGTGGGGAGGGAGGAAACCCCGAGTCGTCCACTACAACAGACTGCGACCATACTGTGGCACGAACATGGACGCACTCGGACACACTCGGACGCAGTCATCCATCAAGGTAGCGAGAAGTAAGCAAAAATACGTATTTTGTGTTGTAGGTGTGCAATGCAGTTCTGGTATGGAACTGATGATGAAATGTGTCTCGTAAAGATTTGAGTGCGTAGCGTTGTATGTTGCCATGTTTGATTAAGAACTCATGCTTCATCCTTCCTGTGCGATTTTTGAGTGGTGATAAGAACTTAATTCCTGGTATTTCCTCCTGATTTTGTATTTGAATCACTACAAGAATGTAGGATTGTGTGGCTACAAGGGGTAAGCGACTGGACGTTTGCTAAACCCAGGTTGTGACCTCAGATGGACAATTAGACTGTGGAGAGGGCTGCGACGTTCTGTGATGGGTTTTCTGCTTTCTCCAGCTTGTCACAGTGAACGTGCAATGTGTTGAGCATTTTTGGGACTTAGAAAGTGTGGACGTTGACCTGCTTTGTACTGGATTTGTCGATTTGCGGCGCTTGTCGCTGGCTCTTTTTGGTTGGTATTGTCAGCAAGGAGGTCTGTGCTGTCCAGATTTTGTGGCTGGGTTAGTCCAGGTTTCTTTTCTTGCCCTGTGTTGGGCGGTGCTGTTCACGGGGTTTCGTGACAGTGTTGGGTATTGCCGGGGCAGACTGGTGTCTCCTGGTTTTGGAGAAATAGTCTGGGCATACCTGGGTGATGTATTTCGCTGTTTTTGTTTTAATGTCTCCTGGTTTTGGAGGCATGGTCAGGAGCAGTCGGGAGGACGTTCCTGGGGTGCTGTTGTCACCTGTTTGGACTGGACCTGTGGCTTAAGCCCTTCTGACGTGTAGTCTGTCTTCATGTATTTGTTTGTTAGGAGTTTGGGAGGTATTTTCCCACTTCTACGATTTACTGTTCTTTTGGGATTCTGGGATAATACTTTTGTATCACTTTGTGTAACCA
>JAWQFJ010032970.1:0-18672 GCA_034096865.1 Theodoxus fluviatilis
AACACCACCGCATCTCCCTATGCGATTCGTAAGAGGCGAATAACTAGGGACGCCGTGACTTGATTAGCGTTTACTCCAAACTGTTCTAAAGATGTTCGTGCTAAATGGCCTTACATAGCCTACAAAGGCTGATAGGGCATAAAACACCAACCAACCCTCTGTCACACTCCTCTGTCACACTCCTGTCACACTCTGTCACACTCCTCTGTCGCACTCCTCAGTCACACTCCTCAGTCACACTCCTCTTTGGCTGGCGTCTGCTGGAGCTTGATTTGATGGTCTACCTCCATCAGATCCTTTCTGCTTTCACAGCATTGCATGTTGTTGAATCAGTATCCCTGACACTATCAGCTGCATTTGTGTCTCATGTGCTGACGTCCCTGTTGTGTAGTTCTGCAGCCTGGAATGAACTCTCGCTGCTTCTTGCCCCGGGGAGCAGATTAGTTTCTCCTGGCATGAGCAAACTAGGCCTGTGCTGGCAGAAATGGGGCTGGTGTGAAAACTGTTGAATGCTGGCTGCGGTGACACTGTGCAGCTGTTGTACAGGGCACTGCAGCCAAGGCTCGTGAGAGGCAGCGCAATGTGGAATGACAGCTGAGAGCAGTGCTGGCAATCACAAGAGTAGTGTGACTGCTGCTGGGCTGACTTTAACGAGTTGGTTTTCTTTGTGACACGTTCAGAAGGCATTCCTATTTCTCTACATTAGAACAGTAACTTGCTTTTACAAATAAACCTCACTCGCACACAAATAAACTTTAAAGAACAAACAATTGACATACTGGTATACAGTTTTCAATAATAACAGTTTTATATGGTGTCACTTGCAATTGACCACATCACACCCTTCAAGCCATGTCCCACTCCTTGCTGACAAATAATTTGATTGTCATAACTGTTCACCACAAATTCCTCCAGACCCCAAACTTGACAGTTTGTTGCAAGGTCACTATCGCAGGATCCAAGGTTCTCGTCGCCTTGACGAAGATCCACGGTCACTTTGGCCGGACCCCAAGTCTCCAGTCGACTTGAAGTAGAGTCTCGGCCAAACCAGAAAACCCCTACAATTACAAATACAACACCATGCATGGTAGACAATGTTCTCCATCTTTTTCCAACGTCATTTACTCACTATGACGTCATACAATCCAATTGGTGACCCTTACATTCTATTCACTAAATCACTCCAACCTATTTTCTCAGATGCCACAAAATACCGCCAATCTGTATTGAATTGTGGAGGTCAATAGACATTCGCCCCGAACTGATTACTCAGGTGTAAGAGCAACGCTAAACCTATCAACAGTGAATACATGTGTCTGAATATCAACTCATCTCTAAACTGCAGACAGCCATGTCGTTCTCTCTGACATTCAAACAAACTCCACCGCTCTCAGCAACAATAGCATCAACATAATTTCCTCCCCATACTCAGATCCTTCACGTAAACAATGTTCCTTTCCCTTAACAATATTCCATTCCCCAACAATCCCAAAACACTATAAACGGTACACGAGCCATCCTTGGGCGTCCTGCCTGCTAGGGGTGAGTTAGATCTGACGCTAATTGACTCATGCTTTCAACAAATGGAAGTATGCTATTGGTTATCATCTTTACACCAATGAAAATTCAAAACGTCACCATCCCTGCATGACCGGTGCAAAGTCAAAACGTTACACTGACATCGGATCAGACGAATCTAATTTTCATATGCATGATGTGCAGACATTTGGTCTTCTTCACCTGACAATCAGTCATCCCAACCCATATGCAAAGACATGAAAGACACCAATGAAAGTTACAGTCAAACAGCTGCACGCACACATCCTATGAGTGTACATCACTACCAGCAACTGCTACTCTTACACTAATCCCTTAGTACGGAATTCAATCAGTGAGGCATTTTGACGCCATCTGCCTTGTGTAGTATGGCTTGGGCTGTCATCTGCCATTCATCTTCACACAGGTGTTTATGATGAGAGCAATAACTCGAACCAACTTATGGAGGAGTTTGGGCGTGTGCCAGACAGACCAGAGCCCTTTCAGCGTCTCTCCCTTCCTGAACCCAGCTCCATGGTGGGTATGGCCTTTGCCCCAATTGTACAAAATACAAGCTATAGAGCTTGCTGTGTGTGGCGTACAGCTGTAGAGCTTGCTGTGTGTGGCGTACAGCTTTAGAGCTTGCTGTGTGTGGCGTACAGCTATAGAGCTTGCTGTGTGTGGCGTACAGCTGTAGAGCTTGCTGTGTGTGGCGTACAGCTGTAGAGCTTGCTGTGTGTGGCGTACAGCTATAGAGCTTGCTGTGTGTGGCGTACAGCTATAGAGCTTGCTGTGTGTGGCGTACAGCTGTAGAGCTTGCTGTGTGTTGAGTACAGCTGTAGAGCTTGCTGTGTGTGTCGTACAGACTGTAGAGCTTACTGTGTGTGGCGTTCAGCTGTAGCGCTTGCTGTGTGTGGCGAACAGCTATAGAGCTTGCTGTGTATGAAGTAAATGACTGTAGAGCTTGCTGTGTGTGGAGTACAGACTATCGAGCTTGCTGTTTGTGGCGCACATCTATAGAGCTTGCTGTGTGTGGAGTAATGGCTGTAGAGCTTGTGGAGTACAGCTGTAGCGCTTGCTGTGTGTGGAGTACAGCTATGGAGCTTGCTGTTGTGTGGAGTACAGACTGTAGAGTTTGCTGTGTGTGGAGTAATGGCTGTATAGCTTGCTGTGTGTGGCGTACACCTAGACAGCTTCATGTGTGTGGACTAATGGCTGTAGAGCTTGCTGTGTGTGGAGTAATGGCTGTATAGTTTGCTGTGTGTGGAGTAATGGCTGTAGAGCTTGCTGTGTGTGGAGTACAGACTGTAGAGCTTGCTGTGTGTGGAGTAATGGCTGTATAGCTTGCTGTGTGTGGAGTACAGACTGTAGAGCTTGCTGTGTGTGGAGTAATGGCTGTATAGCTTGCTGTGTGTGGCGTACACCTAGAGAGCTTGATGTGTGTGGAGTAATGGCTGTATAGCTTGTTGTGTGTGGAGTAATGGCTGTATAGTTTGCTGTGTGTGGAGTAATGGCTGTAGAGCTTGCTGTGTGTGGAGTACAGACTGTAGAGCTTGCTGTGTGTGGAGTAATGGCTGTAGAGCTTGCTGTGTGTGGAGTACAGACTGTAGAGCTTGCTGTGTGTGGAGTAATGGCTGTATAGCTTGCTGTGTGTGGAGTACAGACTGTAGAGCTTGCTGTGTGTGGAGTAATGGCTGTATAGCTTGCTGTGTGTGGCGTACACCTAGAGAGCTTGATGTGCGTGGAGTAATGGCTGTAGAGCTTGTTGTGTGTGGAGTAATGGCTGTATAGCTTGCTGTGTGTGGAGTAATGGCTGTAGAACTTGCTGTGACAAGATGGCTCTAACAGAAGTGATCAAGACAGACTAGACAGCTCTAACGGAAGTGATCAAGATAGACTAGACAGCTCTAACAAAAGTGATCAAGACAGACTAGACAGCTCTAATAGAAGTGATCAAGACAGACTAGATTGTTCTAACAGAAAGGATCAAGACAGACTAGACGGCTCTAACAGAAATAATCAAGACAGACTAGACTGTTCAAACAGAAGAGATCAAGACAGACTAGACTGTTCTAACATAAATGATTAAGACAGGCTAGACTGCTCTAACAGAAGTGATCAAGACAGGCTAGACTGCTCTAACAGAAGTGATCAAGACAGACTAGACGGCTCTAACAGAAATGATCAAAACAGACTAGACAGCTCTAACAGAAGTGATCAAGACAGACTAGACGGCTCTAACAGAAATGATCAAAACAGACTAGACAGCTCTAACAGAAGTGATCAAGACAGACTAGACAGCTCTAACAGAAGTGATCAAGACAGACTAGACGGCTCTAACAGAAGTGATCAAAACAGACTAGACAGCTCTAACAGAAGTGATCAAGACAGACTAGACAGCTCTAACACAAGAAGTGTCAAGTCAGTCATCATGGGGCTGCAGACAGCGGGAATTTTGAAAACAAAGCTTAATGATTCGTGGAAAGATCTACTGGCGCAAACACGTGCAGGATTGCATTTGTTTCTGCCTCGTGTGTAGACTGCAAAGGTATCCCCTTTATATCGGCCAATCAGAGCATCCAAAGTGTGTAGACTGCAAAAGGTATCCCCTTTATATCGGTCAATCAGAGCATCCAAAGTATGTAGATTGCAAAGGTGTCCCCTTGATATCGGCCAATCAGAGCATCCAAAGTGTGTAGACTGCAAAGGTATCCCCTTGATACCAGCCAATCAGAGCATTCAAAGCGAAACAGAGGCTGCAGGGCTCTGAAAGGAAAAAGAAAGGTAAGTGCAAGGGAGGTTGTTAACAATGTGCCTGGCAACACACAACATATGAAGAAATGTAGGTTGAAGAGGAAGTAATAGTAGTAGTAATAGTAGTAGTAGTAATTGTTGTAATAGTAGTAGTTGTAGTAGTAGTTGTTGTAGTAGTCATGGTAGTAGTAGTTGTTGTGGCTGCTGCTGCTGCTGGTGCTGGTCGTGGTCTATCTTTCCTGTCAACTGTTGTTTTAGTTACCGGGCATTGAAAAAGATATGAAAATATGAATGCCCAAACCCCATGGTTTCAGCTGATGAGAGAGCATCGAGCAGTTTTGGCTATCGTACACTCTATTTTACCTACCTAACTACCTACCTACTGACCCACCTGACCTAGGGGTGGGAGTAGGGGGTCACTGTGCACTGGCGCCAGGCAGACGCATTGTGCAAGTAAGCAAGGGTCAGTGGTCTGACCCAGGCCAGCAGGCAAGGACGTGACATCAACACCCAGTGATCTAGCGCATCAACTCCGCGATCCAAGTCTGGAGAAGGTGGCAGGATTTTGGTGTGGATGGACATCCATCTTGTAAGGCTAACTCAACGTACATGTCTATTATGTGGCGGTTAATTAATGTGCACGTTTGTTAGTTTTGCAGTGATCATATCATATCATTCATATATGTATATATATATGTATATATATATATATATATATATATATATATATATATATATATATATATATATATATATATATATATATATATATATATCCATATTTTTGAAATAGTGCATCGATTATCAGCCTGTCTCTATCAGTTTGTGTGTGTGTGTGTGTGTGTGTGTGTGTGTGTGTGTGTGTGTCTCGCATGTGTGTGCCTGTCTGCTTGATTAATTTAGGAATAATCTCTTTGTATCATTTGATATCTAGTGCTGTTGCGATTGTTTTTCTCATGATGGTAGATTACCACAAGAAACAAGTAATTAAAAAAGCTGTTCACTGCAATGCATGCTAGATCAACGTGAATGAGAAACTTTGTACTTTTTACCCATCATCCATTAGTGTAGACATGCAGTCCTTGAGATGTTGGGGGGGCTGAGGGTGGAGGCGGACAAAGGACGAGAGACAACCCTGGTTTGTGGTAGATGAAGTGTAGAGGAGCAGATGGCTTGGGGAGAACTGCCTACAGCTCAGTGTTTCCCTGCCTGTATGGATCTGTCTACAGCTCAGTGTTTCCCTGCCTGTATGGATCTGTCTACAGCTCAGTGTTTCCCTGCCTGTATGGATCTGTCTACAGCTCAGTGTTTCCCTGCCTGTATGGATCTGTCTACAGCTCAGTGTTTCCCTGCCTGTATGGATCTGTCTACAGCTCAGTGTTTCCCTGCCTGTATGGATCTGTCTACAGCTCAGTGTTTCCCTGCCTGTATGGATCTGTCTACAGCTCAGTGTTTCCCTGCCTGTATGGATCTGTCTACAGCTCAGTGTTTCCCTGCCTGTATGGATCTGTCTACAGCTCAGTGTTTCCCTGCCTGTATGGATCTGTCTACAGCTCAGTGTTTCCCTGCCTGTATGGATCTGTCTACAGCTCAGTGTTTCCCTGCCTGTATGGATCTGCCTACAGCTCAGTGTTTCCCTGCCTGTATGGATCTGTCTACAGCTCAGTGTTTCCCTGCCTGTATGGATCTGCCTACAGCTCAGTGTCTCCCTGCCTGTATGGATCTGTCTACAGCTCAGTGTTTCCCTGCCTGTATGGATCTGCCTACAGCTCAGTGTTTCCCTGCCTGTATGGATCTGTCTACAGCTCAGTGTTTCCCTGCCTGTATGGATCTGTCTACAGCTCAGTGTTTCCCTGCCTGTATGGATCTGTCTACAGCTCAGTGTTTCCCTGCCTGTATGGATCTGTCTACAGCTCAGTGTTTCCCTGCCTGTATGGATCTGTCTACAGCTCAGTGTTTCCCTGCCTGTATGGATCTGTCTACAGCTCAGTGTTTCCCTGCCTGTATGGATCTGTCTACAGCTCAGTGTTTCCCTGCCTGTATGGATCTGTCTACAGCTCAGTGTTTCCTTGCCTGTATGGATCTGTCTACAGCTCAGTGTTTCCCTGCCTGTATGGATCTGTCTACAGCTCAGTGTTTCCCTGCCTGTATGGATCTGCCTACAGCTCAGTGTTTCCTTGCCTGTATGGATCTGTCTACAGCTCAGTGTTTCCCTGCCTGTATGGATCTGTCTACAGCTCAGTGTTTCCCTGCCTGTATGGATCTGCCTACAGCTCAGTGTTTCCCTGCCTGTATGGATCTGTCTACAGCTCAGTGTTTCCCTGCCTGTATGGATCTGTCTACAACTCAGTGTTTCCCTGCCTGTATGGATCTGTCTACAGCTCAGTGTTTCCCTGCCTGTATGGATCTGTCTACAGTTCATATTTATTTTTTACCATCCTTTATCCTTAATAACCTTGAACGGATAATTTTACAAAATAGTAGGTAGCAGTCTGAGAAGAAATGGATAATGCTTTCAGATTTTGTACATAATTGTTCATACATCATAAGTGCTCTAGATTTAATTGTATTTGAGCAATTTTTGCTGTGGAAAATGAGTAAGATATCTGGTCTATTCTCCGAGTCCAATTTCCTCGTTTTTCATTACATTTTCATTAGCTTAGAACCATTAAAAAGATAATTTTCTATACAATATAATTATGCTAGCAACCCTGATGTTCGAAAGGTACTCTGTCTTCTTTGTTGGTGATGAATGGCATGTATGGTTCCTGCAGCAAAATGCTTGAGCTCACCAGTGTGTGCTGTACGGGTAATTTCTTTGGCGGAAGATGCAGATGATCAACTTTTGGAGCTACATTCAGGTTGAAAGCGGTGAATAATGTGACGGAAGTGTGACTTTTGCTGGAAGTCGAAATAATGACATAAACCACTCGCGTTGGTGCTTGAATTTACGTTGAAATTTGGGCAGTGTGTGCTGCTTGAAATGAGGCTGTGTTGTTTTCAGACAGTACCACTGAAAGACTAGCTGTACGAAATTGGCTTTCATCAGGGCAGGGACCAATGAGTGGGGTATGACTCCATCTGGCAGCCCCTGTCTTGTTCTCTTTTGCAGGGCCACCTCGCACAACTGGAGCAACTGCAGCAGAGCCTGATCTCCTTCGAGGATGACTTGTCCGAACCTGCCCTAGGTAGACCTGAGTGTGTGTGTTTGTGTGTGTGCATGCACCTACATGTATGTAAGTGTGTGTGTGCACGTGTTTGCGTGTGTGTGTGTATGCGTGTGTGTGCATGCGCCTACATGTGTGTATGTGCGCACCTTGTGCGTGTGTGTGTGTGCACCGTGTGTGTGTGTGCGTGTGTGTGTGTGTGTGTGTGTGTGTGTGTGTGTGTGTGTGTGCCTATGTGTATGTGAGTGTGTGTGTTCACTCTGTGTGTGTGTGTGCGTGCGGTTTGATGGAGTTCATGTTGACATATCTCTTTGCTCATTGTCTCTCCGCTAATAGTCTCTTTGCTCATCGCCTCATTGTCTCTTTGCTCATTGTCTCTTTCCTCATTGTCTCTTTGCTCATTGCTTCTTTGCTCATTGCTTCTTTGCTCAGCGCCTTTATGCTCTTTGTCTATTTGCTCATCTTTTTTTTCCTCATTGTCTCTTTGCTCATTGTCTCTTTGCTCATTGTCTCTTTGCTCCCCAGACTTACTGCAGTTCAAGAGGGAAGATGGCAGTCTCCTGTGCAAAGTGCGCCTTCCCCGATGCAGGCGTGACTGGCAGACACTGTGGGATTTGATCTCCCCCAATGTGAGTGTGTGTGGCCACTCCTGCAGTTCCTCTATCATGACAAGTCCTGCAACAGTGCGCTGTGTGTGTGGCCACTCCTGCAGTTTCCTCTATCATGACAAGTCCTGCAACAGTGCGCTGTCTATGCTCACCTCTAGTACATTTAGTGACCAGCACAGGTGCAGTTTTTCAGAAAAAATGATCACGTGTACAGAGTGGATATAAGCGAAAAGGTATCATGCAGGGTATGGATAGTTTTTTCTTCTCTCGAATCTATGCCATGTGGAGCCCATCCCTTAGAAAATTAAATGATTTTGCTAGTTACACTACACCTTTTTAAGGTTTACAGCCTCTCTTAAACAATCCAAATTTTTTTGAGAAAGCGAATGCCTCCAAGCATGAAAGGGAGGTCTGCATGAACAGAACAAACTTTCTATGACTGGAGATTGCTGCATGCAATACCAAGTCTGTACGGGCAGGTGTGCCACAGTGTGATGCTGTTGGATTCATCAATCACTCTATAAGGACAGGTAAGCCACAGTGTGATGCTGTTGGATATGAAATGCATCATCAATCACTCTATAAGGACAGGTATGCCGCAGTGTGATGCTGTTGGATATGAAATGCATCATCAATCACTCTATAAGGACAGGTAAGCCACAGTGTGATGCTGTTGGATATGAAATGCATCATCAATCACTCTATAAGGACAGGTGTGCCGCAGTGTGATGCTGTTGGATATGAAATGCATCATCAATCACTCTATAAGGACAGGTATGCCGCAGTGTGATGCTGTTAGATATGAAATGCATCATCAATCACTCTATAAGGACAGGTAAGCCACAGTGTGATGCTGTTGGATATGAAATGCATCATCAATCACTCTATAAGGACAGGTAAGCCACAGTGTGATGCTGTTGGATATGAAATGCATCATCAATCACTCTATAAGGACAGGTAAGCCACAGTGTGATGCTGTTGGATATGAAATGCATCATCAATCACTCTATAAGGACAGGTATGCTGCAGTGTGATGCTGTTGGATATGAAATGCATCATCAATCACTCTATAAGGACAGGTATGCCGCAGTGTGATGCTGTTGGATATGAAATGCATCATCAATCACTCTATAAGGACAGGTAAGCCACAGTGTGATGCTGTTGGATATGAAATGCATCATCAATCACTCTATAAGGACAGGTTTGCTGCAGTGTGATGCTGTTGGATATGAAATGCATCATCAATCACTCTATAAGGACAGGTATGCCGCAGTGTGATGCTGTTGGATATGAAATGCATCATCAATCACTCTATAAGGACAGGTATGCCGCAGTGTGATGCTGTTGGATATGAAATGCATCATCAATCACTCTATAAGGACAGGTAAGCCACAGTGTGATGCTGTTGGATATGAAATGCATCATCAATCACTCTATAAGGACAGGTATGCCGCAGTGTGATGCTGTTGGATATGAAATGCATCATCAATCACTCTATAAGGACAGGTATGCCGCAGTGTGATGCTGTTGGATATGAAATGCATCATCAATCACTCTATAAGGACAGGTGTGCCACAGTGTGATGCTGTTGGATATGAAATGCATCATCAATCACTCTATAAGGACAGGTATGCCACAGTGTGATGCTGTTGGATATGAAATGCATCATCAATCACTCTATAAGGACAGGTATGCCGCAGTGTGATGCTGTTGGATATGAAATGCATCATCAATCACTCTATAAGGACAGGTATGCCACAGTGTGATGCTGTTGGATATGAAATGCATCATCAATCACTCTATAAGGACAGGTGTGCCGCAGTGTGATGCTGTTGGATATGAAATGCATCATCAATCACTCTATAAGGACAGGTGTGCCGCAGTGTGATGCTGTTGGATATGAAATGCATCATCAATCACTCTATAAGGACAGGTAAGCCGCAGTGTGATGCTGTTGGATATGAAATGCATCATCAATCACTCTATAAGGACAGGTATGCCGCAGTGTGATGCTGTTGGATATGAAATGCATCATCAATCACTCTATAAGGACAGGTGTGCCGCAGTGTGATGCTGTTGGATATGAAATGCATCATCAATCACTCTATAAGGACAGGTATGCCGCAGTGTGATGCTGTTGGATATGAAATGCATCATCAATCACTCTATAAGGACAGGTATGCCGCAGTGTGATGCTGTTGGATATGAAATGCATCATCAATCACTCTATAAGGACAGGTGTGCCGCAGTGTGATGCTGTTGGATATGAAATGCATCATCAATCACTCTATAAGGACAGGTAAGCCGCAGTGTGATGCTGTTGGATATGAAATGCATCATCAATCACTCTATAAGGACAGGTATGCCGCAGTGTGATGCTGTTGGATATGAAATGCATCATCAATCACTCTATAAGGGCAGGTGTGCCGCAGTGTGATGCTGTTGGATATGAAATGCATCATCAATCACTCTATAAGGGCAGGTGTGCCACAGTGTGATGATGTTGGATATGAAATGCATCATCAATCACTCTATAAGGACAGTTGTGCCACAGTGTTTGCAAAGTCATGGTCTGTATTCACAGGAAAGATTAATAACAAATAAACTAAAAAACGTGATTGAATAACTTTTAAACGGGATGGGGGTGGGTCAAAGTAAACTATATGTTCATGGGAATTCAGTTAAGTACGTTAATTCACACAAATTGAAATAATACGCAAGGAAATTTTTTTTGGAAGTGATCAAACAGCAAGTTTGGTGCCAGACCAAAAAAATATTTTGAAGGCCTGGAATCTGGAGTCTGCGCTGTTGTGTTCTCCTATATTGGATCTGTAACCTGGAATAGTCTCCCTCTCTCAGTCCGTCATTCTGACACTCTGCCCCAGTTCAAAAGTGCTCTAAAGACCCACCTCTTCCAATCCGCCTTTCCCGCTGAGTTTCTTCGCCTTACTTGACCTTGCCTGCAAGTGCATTGTATATTGTATAGTTAGTTCTATTGGATTTTAGTTATTGGTTTTTGTTTATGTGCATAGTGTGTGAGTTTTTGTAGGAATGTGGAGTTGAGCGGTTGTATGAGTGTTGATTCTTTGGATTGTAAATGCCATGAGCTTGCCTGTCAAGGGAAGGTATGTGCGTAAATAAACTATATTATTAATATAATTATTATTATTATTATTATTATTATTATTATTATTATTGTGGGGACACTTGTCCTCTCCTGTCACATATGTCCCACTGCCACCTGATAGCCGTGCTTTGCATGTCACTGAGTATTGTATGTCAGTGTGATGCACCAAGCAGTGTGTATTGTCTGTCAGTGTGATACTCCAAGCAGTGTGTGTATTGTATGTCAGTGTGATGCACCAAGCAGTGTGTGTATTGTATGTCATTGTGATGCACCAAGCAGTGTGTGTATTGTATGTCATTGTGATGCACCAAGCAGTGTGTGTATTGTATGTCATTGTGATGCACCAAGCAGTGTGTGTATTGTATGTCATTGTGATGCACCAAGCAGTGTGTATTGTATGTCATTGTGATGCACCAAGCAGTGTGTGTATTGTATGTCATTGTGATGCACCAAGCAGTGTGTATTGTATGTCATTGTGATGCACCAAGCAGTGTGTATTGTATGTCATTGTGATGCACCAAGCAGTGTGTGTATTGTATGTCAGTGTGATGCACCAAGCAGTGTGTATTGTATGTCATTGTGATGCACCAAGCAGTGTGTGTATTGTATGTCATTGTGATGCACCAAGCAGTGTGTATTGTATGTCACTGTGATGCACCAAGCAGTGTGTATTGTATGTCATTGTGATGCACCAAGCAGTGTGTGTATTGTATGTCATTGTGATGCACCAAGCAGTGTGTATTGTATATCATTGTGATGCACCAATCACTGTGTGTATTGTATATCATTGTGATGCACCAAGCAGTGTGTGTTGTATGACATTGTGATACACCAAGCAGTGTGTGTATTGTATGTCATTGTGATGCACCAAGCAGTGTGTATTGTATGTCACTGTGATGCACCAAGCAGTGTGTGTATTGTATGTCATTGTGATGCACCAAGCAGTGTGTATTGTATGTCACTGTGATGCACCAAGCAGTGTGTGTATTGTATGTCATTGTGATGCACCAAGCAGTGTGTGTATTGTATGTCATTGTGATGCACCAAGCAGTGTGTGTATTGTATGTCACTGTGATGCACCAAGCAGTGTGTGTATTGTATGTCATTGTGATGCACCAAGCAGTGTGTATTGTATGTCACTGTGATGCACCAAGCAGTGTGAGTATTGTATGTCATTGTGATGCACCAAGCAGTGTGTGTATTGTATGTCATTGTGATACACCAAGCAGTGTGTATTGTATGTCACTGTGATGCACCAAGCACTGTGTGTATTGTATGACATTGTGATACACCAAGCAGTGTGAGTATTGTATGTCATTGTGATGCACCAAGCAGTGTGTGTATTGTATGTCATTGTGATGCACCAAGCAGTGTGTGTATTGTATGACATTGTGATACACCAAGCAGTGTGAGTATTGTATGTCATTGTGATGCACCAAGCAGTGTGTGTATTGTATGTCATTGTGATGCACCAAGCAGTGTGTGTATTGTATGTCATTGTGATGCACCAAGCAGTGTGTGTATTGTATGTCATTGTGATGCACCAAGCAGTGTGTGTATTGTATGTCATTGTGATACACCAAGCAGTGTGTATTGTATGTCATTGTGATGCACCAAGCAGTGTGTGTATTGTATGTCATTGTGATGCTCCAAGCAGTGTGTGTATTGTATGTCATTGTGATACACCAAGCAGTGTGTGTATTGTATGTCATTGTGATGCACCAAGCAGTGTGTGTATTGTATGTCATTGTGATGCACCAAGCAGTGTGTATTGTATGACATTGTGATACACCAAGCAGTGTGTATTGTATGTCAGTGTGATGCACCAAGCAGTGTGTATTGTATGACATTGTGATACACCAAGCAGTGTGTATTGTATGTCATTGTGATGCACCAAGCAGTGTGTGTATTGTATGTCATTGTGATGCACCAAGCAGTGTGTGTATTGTATGTCATTGTGATGCACCAAGCAGTGTGTGTATTGTATGTCATTGTGATGCACCAAGCAGTGTGTATTGTATGTCATTGTGATGCACCAAGCAGTGTGAGTATTACAAGGCAACTAATGCTGGCTGTAAAAAATTTCAAACTTCGTTTTTGTTTTCTCTAACGTTTTGGGCTTTGATAATGGATTTTTCCCATTACTTTGAGACGGAAAAAACTCAACTCTCTGAGTGCTTAGTTGTTGTTGACTTGACCAGAAAGTGCGA
Source organism: Theodoxus fluviatilis (assembly GCA_034096865.1). Lineage (NCBI taxonomy): Eukaryota > Metazoa > Mollusca > Gastropoda > Cycloneritida > Neritidae > Theodoxus > Theodoxus fluviatilis. The sequence continues at coordinate 13,403 of JAWQFJ010032970.1, forward strand.
TTTTCGCCTTTTTGTGATAAATAGTGAGTCAGCTTCTTGTTTGCTGCTGCAGGTGCAAGCCCTGGGTCACGTGACCTTGCTGCATGCCGATGGCCGCCACGTGAACCCCTTGGTGCCGCCCAATGATGAGGAGAATTCCTGGATCATAGCACCCGTGGCAGAGGACAGTGAGCAGTGCTGGTGCGAGACACATTTCATGATGCGCTAGATGACGCACTTCATGATGTGCTAGATGATGCACTTGCTGATGTGTTGCTCTGGAGAAGAGCTGCGTCTTATCAGTGCTGTGGTGGATCAAGTGATCACCGCTGCTTATTGTGGGATCTGCTTTGGATAGGAAGTACTTGTTAACCAAAATAATTTGAAATTGTTTGTTTACTGGAATGTTGTTTTTGTCTTTTTTCTCTCTGTTTTAATTGCATAATTGTAAGAATCATATCTTCATTATCACCTTGCTCTTATATATATATATATATATATATATATGTATATTCAGTGTCCAGATTGCTCATAACTGATACATTTGTTACATTCTTTCAGATTTATATGACTAGTATATTTAACTTTTTATAAATAACTCATTAGGGCTAAACATTTGTTTCTTTGCATTGGAAATGTGGTGAAAAAGGGTTGGTTGCCGGGGTCGGACTGACACTTAAGGAAAGTGAATTCTGACATGAAATGGCACATGGATAAAGGTAAAAAGGTAAAGGTGTGATTTTATATAGCGACTTTCCACCATTGATCGGTGCTCAAACCGCTTTCCCATATTTCCACTGGTCAGTGCAGGAGTGCTGTGCCTGGACTTTCAGCCCTGGCTCAGCCAGTGGAGTGGCCCCAAGGTCTGGCAGCCAGGGTTTCCAGCCAATGAGATGCTTTGAGAAGCTCCAGCTGTATGCATACTCTTCTGTGATGCTTTTGAAAGTGCTTCTAGCTGTCAAAACTGGTGCTTCAGCACAGTTATATCATGATCAGTGTTTGACTTACCAACCAGTCATGGGTTGTACACTTTGCTTATTGGGATCCAGCCAGAAGAATGAAAAAACTCTCACCTTGTTATTTCTCAGAAGTCAAATGGCCCAATGCTGGGAAACTTTCAGTGGTGACAGTTTGCAATGACCACACTACATGAAAACATTTCTGCTTGTTCTGACAACTCTGCATGGAAAGGGGTTAAGATCTCGAATTGGCATTGTGTCAGGGGGTGGGTGGGGGATGGGTTGGAGTTTGTGTGTGTGTATGGGTGAAAGTGTCAGTGCAAGAGCAAACAGAGATCTTAACTGCGACCTCATCATCAGACCTTGAAATGGACCAGATGTAGTCCTCAGAAAATGTCTTGGCCTTGTTTCAACTCCGTTTGCCATAAGTGTGCTATGCTGCGCTGTTCCACCCTTCAGAAGATTTGCTTTTGTTGAAGGTAATGGCAGTGCAAGACTCAAACGAGCTGAACGTCTGGTGTAGTTGAGATATAAATTTACTCTTTTGAGCACTCTGTGCTTGGTAATTGCAGTATCCTGATGGAGGAGGAACATGACTGTATAAAAATATCAACACTGTTTAATTATTTTCTAAAAAAATGCAACAGAGAATTTCCTAAACAGCTTTTTAATATGAGGGTCTCCCACTGCGTGACTTGTAGTGAATTTACCATAACAACAACAGTAAAGATAATGATGATGATGATGATGATGATGGCAGTAATATTGATAGTAACTCTGTCAATGTTTTGGTTCAGATACATTATGGGGATCTCAAACAGTGCCCAATGTGTGTCTCACGGTTGTCACGCCCAGGAATTGTTCCCCAGCTCATATGTGGAAGTAGGATTGGCTGCTAAATGTGCCACGTGATTTGTGACTGGACAATAGCTCTGAATGGAAGGCATTGTTGGCCCTTGTAGATACACCTGACAGTCTGTAATGCCACTTTGACAACCGTTTTGTAATATGTCGTCACATTTTGTGGAAAGAATGAGTAAAGACTGGAACTGAAAAATGTGATATAGAGAGAGTAAGAACGCATTGTCGTCTTCCTCAGTCACTTAGATTTGCAAGGAGTGCACTCCGTAGCTCCAGCTGAGCCCTCCATGATGGAAATTTGCAAGGAGTGCACTCCGTAGCTCCAGCTGAGCCCTCCATGATGGAAATTTGCAAGGAGTGCACTCCATAGCTCCAGGTGAGCCCTCCATAATGGAGATTTGCAAGGAGTGCACTCCATAGCTCCCGGTGAGCCCTCCATAATGGAGATTTGCAAGGAGTGCACTCCATATCTCCAGGTGAGCCCTCCATAATGGAGATTTGCAAGGAGTGCACTCCATAGCTCCCGGTGAGCCCTCCATAATGGAGATTTGCAAGGAGTGCACTCCATATCTCCAGGTGAGCCCTCCATAATGGAGATTTGCAAGGAGTGCACTCCATATCTCCAGGTGAGCCCTCCATAATGGAGATTTGCAAGGAGTGCACTCCATATCTCCAGGTGAGCCCTCCATAATGGAGATTTGCAAGGAGTGCACTCCGTAGCTCCAGGTGAGCCCTCCATAATGGAGATTTGCAAGGAGTGCACTCCGTAGCTCCAGGTGAGCCCTCCATAATGGGCTGCATGCCTTTACTGGAGGCAGCGGTACTTGAACCACTTCTACCTAGACTAAGAAACACGTCAGGCTTCATGTCTTCACTGGGCAGTGACCTTGTTATCAGTCGAGGAAATGTTGAAACCAATTCCCACTTTTGCCATGCATTCACGTGACTTTCACTACGTTTTATACATAACTGACACACTGATGTTTTGTCCTACTTGCCATCTGATTGGTCGACCATGGTAAGATACTGTGTGGTTGAAGTTGTAGTTGAAGCCATTGGCATTAATGTACAATGGGTATTGCGGGATGAAGAATATTCATTTGACAGCATTTGCTCTTATAGATTCCATGCGTCTTGTTTGTAGCGCTACAGTTTTGAATGATCACGCTATGTTGTGATCAGGCTGCATGCACCGCAGGGATGAAACTGTTTAGTCTGAGAATGTTGACCAGTGAACAAAAAATGACTCCAAGACCAAATATGGGCTGTGTGATGAATAGGAGTGTGGAGTCCAGTAAGAATCACGCTACATGCAATGCTACAGTGCTACACAATAGCTGGACAGTGAAAGGCAAATCCCAGTGGGACTTGGCAACGCCTGTGGAGGCCAGACCGTGCAGGTGCTTTGCTCATTGATCTGCAGCGCCCAGCTTACAGGGCAAGTCCTGAAACTTACATTCCACATGTTGACATTGAAGTTAAGAAGTTTGCACCTTATCGAATGTTTGTCCCTGAAGAAAACGGACATGATGCTCATAATAGGCGAGACTCGTTGAAATGGGCGTGTTGCTGACTAGCAGTGCATTCAAGGCCACAAGCTTCTGTGAACGCTTCGATTCAAATACATTGGAATGGCACACACTCTGAGCTCCTCTCTAGCATGAATAGGTTTGCAACTACACATCTACCATAACAACGAAATGTGTTTTTGCCAAGTTATTCATGCTGGGTATGACTGCTATTTCAAGTTTGTTGAAAACATGTCCTAATGATGAACGGAAGACGTTTGTAAAAGGATGCACTGCTGCACTCATGAAAGACTCTGTGACAAGACAACAGCTTTACAGAGAGTGTCCAACCCTTTGACCCCAGGGTATGGGTGACAAGTTGTATAAAACCAATGCCTTTTTCTTTATGTAGCATAATATATCAGTTTAAATCCGTTTCTTCTCTTCAGGTCTTTTTGAATCTATATGAAACCTGCATCAATATTTTCCTATAGAAAACTACTCCTTCATATAGACTTTTTAATGACCACTTGGTGAATCATGTCACATCTGCTCATATGAACACCTACGTTTCAGTTCGCCTTGATGAAATTTTGGAACCAGAAAATAAAACATGTTTTTCAAAAGCGACGAGGTTTGGATGGTGTCTTTGTGTGAAGTAGGTGTTTTTATTGTCCAAAAGTATTCAGTTTGTACAGAACTTTAAATCTTTCGTATGATTTGCGTCTTGTGGTGGTGGTTGGTGCGGGGGGGTGGGGGTGGGGGCGCATTCTGGCCATTGACAGAAGTGATGGCGACATTCCCGTTGATGACTGGGCCAGTCTTTGAGCGACACATGTTGGCACATATTGAGCTTGGGAATCTCGAAGTAAGGGGGCTCTGGGCAGCCAATGTTTCCCGTCATCTGCACCTGTGATCTGTGGCCTCTTCCAGCTGTTTCAAAGGCTTTAGCGCCTCCTTCCGGAACGCCCCGCAGCTGTCCCTGACCTTGGCAATGCTTCGTCGGTCTTCCTCTGGGATTCCAGCCTCACTGAGCTGGCGCTTCAGGTGATGCTTGAATCAGTCCATGTATAGTGAAGTGGCTTTCAAAACGAGACTTTAATAAATATCGTCCGGTGTACAGAATGATGTATTTATGACACTCGTACAACTTTGGGCTTTAAAATATTTCTTACTGCACGAATTGCTGTTATCTTCCATTTACCCTGATACCTAGTGCAGATGGTTCATGATCTGACTGAAATTTGAAGCAAGTGGGCAGGGGCGCCTGACTACAGAGATCCGCTTCTGACCAGCCATAATAATGAGACTTTCCATATAAAAAAAAGGGAAAGGAAAGGAAAAAAAAAACGGCCGTCACTTTTCAAATCGATACTTTCCTTGGTGCCTTGCTCAGAGCGTCCCACGTGCACACAGGAGAAGTGAAAGCCTTTTCTGCTCTAATGTTTGTCAGATACTTTGTACTTTTACATATGAGGAGTCCAGGGGAAGAACAAGCATAGTAACAAAATAATTTTTTTTTTCCATTTGCTTTCTCTCTCTCTCTCCCTCATGGCACAAGCCTTCTCTTTGTTCTAAATATATAAATGAACTCTCGAACAGCATATACTTCCGTGTACGTACACTTTTCCAATCTCGAACCCTGAGAAGCACATTACAGGCACTGCCTTCTATCAGCGGCATCCCAATTGGCACGGTCTCAGCCATTTTTGCACATCCGGGTCTCTGCATCAAGGGAGGGGCGCATTTGTTAGGCCCAAAATCTCGAGAGAATCGCGAGGGCTAGGCGTTGCCTACGTTCCTCGCTCATAAGGTTGCACTCGCCGTGAAGGCGGAAGGCCGAGGTAGCTCCGGAGCTGCAGAGACCCGGATGAGCGAAAATGGCGGAGACAATGCGAGTTGGGCTGGTGTTCGGAGATAACAGTGCCTGTAATGTGCTTCTCAGGGTTCGAGATTGGAAAAG
>JAWQFJ010032971.1:0-17747 GCA_034096865.1 Theodoxus fluviatilis
ATGTATGTATGTATGTATGTATGTATGTATGTATGTATGTATGTATGTATGTATGTATGTATGTATGTATGTATGTCTGTATGTATGTATGTATGTATGTATGTATGTATGTATGTATGTATGTATGTATGTATGTATGTATGTATGTATGTATGTATGTATGTATGTATGTATGTATGTATGTATGTATGTATGTATGTATGTATGTATGTATGTATGTATGTATGTATGTATGTATGTATGTATGTATGTATGTATGTATGTATGTATGTATGTATGTACGTATGTATGTATGTATGTATGTATGTATGTATGTATGTATGTATGTATGTATGTATGTATGTATGTATGTATGTATGTATGTATGTATGTATGTATGTATGTATGTATGTATGTGTATGTATGTATGTATGTAGGTAGGTATGTAGGTATGTAGGTATGTAGGTATGTAGGTATGTAGGTATGTATGTATATATGTATGTACGTACGTACGTACGTACGTACGTACGCATGTATGTACGTATGTATGTATGTATGTATGCATTATAGTTCTGTGACAGAGCTAAGAAGGAACCCAGAACTCTCTTGTGTGGCTTATGTATTTGCAGTTTTGTCAATAATTTGTACAATTTTTCTGCAATAAAGTGATTTGATATGTATGTATGTATGTATGTATGTATGTATGTATGTATGTATGTATGTATGTATGTATGTATGTATGTATGTATGTATGTATGTATGTATGTATGTGTGTGTGTGTGTGTGTGTGTGTGTGTGTGTGTGTGTGTGTGTGTGTGTGTGTGTGTATGTGTGTATGTATGTATGTATGTATGTATGTATGTACGTACGTACGCACGCACGCACGCACGCACGCACGCACGCACGCACGCACGCACGCACGCACGCACGCACGCACGCACGCACGCACGCACGCACGCACGCACGCACGCACGCACGCACGCACGCACGCACGCACGCACGCACGCACGCACGCACGCACGCACATGTATGTATGTATGTATGTATGTATGTATGTATGTAGGTAGGTAGGTATGTAGGTATGTATGTATGTATGGATAGAGCATCCATACCCTGACTTGTGCATCCCAAATCCGGTGCTGGGCTATGTGGACGATATTTGTGTCACAAGCACTGACATACAACAAATGAAAGAAGCAGTAAGAAAAACTGAGGAGTTCATGCAAGCAGCAGGAATGCAAGTAAAACATCAGAAATGCGCAGTCCTCCATGGAAGAAGAACGGGGAACAACTGGAACAAGAAAGACAAGACCAGTGATGCACAACTCCTCATTCAAGGATCCTCACTCCCCCTGTACTCCAAAGATCAGTCGTACTGTTATCTCGGCTATGACATCAACCTGAGCAACACCGCAGCAACATCGCAAGCAGAAAGAGTAGCAGAGGAGTTCAAGAATACACTGAAGAAAATCGACGCATCCCCCCTGCCAGTGACAGCAAAGCTTCAGACGGTAAACATCATGGGCTCTTCTAGATTGAACTTTTATTTTTCCAATCTGACTTTTACAGGGAAGTGCCTGGACGAACTGGAGAACGAAATTGTCAGAAATGTGAGGAAATGGCTCCAGCTGAACAATTCATCCAATCGAGACTTCATGTTCTGTCCCAGGGGAGAAGGCGGACTCGGTCTGATGAACCCTCACGCCATCTACAACGCGACGCGGCTGTCCTTCACCTTGTCCGTGTTGAATAGTGATGATAGGCAGGTGCGAGAAACGGCCCGAACGTCACTCAAGCTACATATGGATAAGCGCAAAGTGCCGCAAGCGTCGCCAGACGAAGAAAATGCGTTCGCAGGTTTTCGCACCAACGCTGCAGGAAGAATCCAGAAGAATAGCAGAGTAAACTGGGCGAAATCAGATTGGGTGCACATGAACGAAATCTGCATGCGCGAGAAAGCACGTCTTCTAAAAGACTCCGAAGATCGCTTCGCGTTACACGTGGAAGTAGATGAGGATGTCAGTGTGATGACCCGTGACAGACAGAGTGCCTCCACTATCATCAAACGCAAGCACCTGGCCGAGCACGCTGAGGCATGGAGAGATAAGCACTCCCAGGGCAGAATCCAAAGCAGCAGACCACAAGCTGTCGTCGGCTTTCCTGCTGAACACGAAACTGAAGGACAGTGTCGTGCGCTTTGTCGTGAGGGGTAGGCTGCAACTTCTCCAGTGCAACAGTCTTCTTGCGACCTACTACCCCCAGTTGTATTCTAGGTCCTGTGCACTGTGCAATCATCCAAGCGACACAGCGTCTCACATTTTGAATGGATGCACGAAATACCAGAAGCTGTACCAAGCGAGGCACAACCGAATCGTAGAACTCATTTGTAAGAACTTGCCTCAGACAGATTCGTGCATCGTGCTCAAGGACAGCGTGGTGTCTCCGCAGCTGTTCCACGGCAATACCCCCTTCGTGTCCACAACAACAAGACCAGACATCACGCTTATTCGAGAAGAAAATCACGAAGTGCTGCTTGCAGAAATAGCCGTTCCTTTTGACGCTCACATCGACACTTGTTACAACAAGAAGTTCGAAAAATACATCCAGTTGTGTCAGGCAAAAATTCACACGCACAGGGGGGGGGGGGGGGGTATCGGTGCCGGGGAGTCATCGTGATCGTGGTCCGCACCTGGGCACTGTTCACCACGGGTAGGTGCCAGGCCAAAATCCGCAACTGGCTGGGAATCCCAGCTGCTCTATTCCAGTACGACAGTGAGCGGGCACCATGCGTCACCGTAACACAGCGGTTTTGAACAACTGTCCATTGGTCTTCCTGTTGAGTCAAACCCTGCTCTTGTATTGCAAGATGTGATGTCGGAAAAATCGTGCTATTTCAGGATGGCAACTATTGTATGCATAATATTTGTCTCAAATTCCTGAATAAAACTGGTTTATATGTATGTATGTATGTATGTATGTATGTATGTATGTATGTATGTATGTATGTATGTATGTATGTATGTATGTATGTATGTATGTATGTATGTATGTATGTATGTATGTATGTATGTATGTATGTATGTATGTATGTATGTATGTATGTATGTATGTATGTATGTATGTATGTATGTATGTATGTATGTATGTACGTATGTATGTATGTATGTATGTATGTATGTATGTATGTATGTATGTATGTATGTATGTATGTATGTATGTATGTATGTATGTATGTATGTATGTATGTATGTATGTATGTATGTATGTATGTATGTATGTATGTATGTATGTATGTATGTATGTATGTATGTATGTATGTATGTATGTATGTATGTATGTATGTATGTATGTATGTATGTATGTATGTATGTATGTATGTATGTAGTGTATGTATGTACTGTAGTGTATGTATGTATGTATGTATGTATGTATGTATGTATGTATGTATGTATGTATGTATGTATGTATGTATGTATGTATGTATGTATGTATGTATGTATGTATGTATGTATGTATGTATGTATGTATGTATGTAGGTATGTAGGTATGTATGTAGTTGTATGTATGTATGTATGTATGTATGTATGTATGTATGTATGTATGTATGTATGTATGTATGTATGTATGTATGTATGTATGTATGTATGTATGTATGTATGTATGTATGTATGTATGTATGTATGTATGTATGTATGTATGTATGTATGTATGTATGTATGTATGTATGTATGTATGTATGTATGTAGGTAGGTAGGTAGGTAGGTATGTAGGTAGGTATGTATGTATGTGTTTTTGCGGATATGTCATTATTTTGTGAAAATTTTCTGCAATAAAGTGATATGTATGTATGTATGTATGTATGTATGTATGTATGTATGTATGTATGTATGTATGTATGTATGTATGTATGTATGTATGTATGTATGTATGTATGTATGTATGTATGTATGTATGTATGTATGTATGTATGTATGTATGTATGTATGTATGTATGTATGTATGTATGTATGCATGTATGCATGCATGTATGTATGTATGTGTGTGTGAGAGTGTGTGTGTGTGTGTTTGTGTGTGTGTGTGTGTGTGTATGTGTGTGTGTGTGCGCGTGTGTGCACTCGAGCGAGCGCGTATGTGCGTGTGTATGCGTGTATGTGCGTGTTTGTGTGTGTATGTGTGTGCGCGCGAGTGCGTGCGTATATAATATATAGGAGTCCAGGGTTCATGCACGTGTGCGTGTATGTATGTGTGTGTGTGCGCGCTCGCCGCACGCGCGTTGTGTCTGTGAGTATGTTTATGCATGTGTAGTCTTGTATGTCTGTCTGTGTATTGTGTGTCTGTGTTTCTATGTATGTGTGTGTCTGTGTTTCTGTGTATTCATGTGTGTATGTTCTATTTTTCTGTCTGTCAGTCTGTCTATTTTTTGTCTCTCTGTCTGTCTGTATTGCGCAGTGCCGTGGTTCTATCCCTTCGACGGAGAAATATGGGGTTATTTAAATATTGTGACAATGTTGGATGTTATATTGGCTGCAACTTTGTGTCGTTAGCTTTGGTTTAAACGTCTACGACGGGCCAAAGCAAAAAGACAAAAAGTATTTACAGGAACTTCCCAACCTTTCAAACTTGTTTAGAATATACACCAGTTCCTGCCAGCCCACCCCCAAGTGCTCTCCCCTCTTGCATGAGTACACGGTCAGCCCCTCAGCCTCTACTCGCTTGTTGAAACCATGTCTTTTGACAGGCCGGAGATGGGCTAGCAAGCTTTGGGGTTGGACGATGTGCGAGGCGCAGTGCCGTGGTTCTATCCCTGGGACAGAGAAAGCTGGGTTTATTTAAATGTCTGTTTGTCTGTCTGTCCGTCCGCCCGAATCTGTCTGAGGCAAGTTCTTACAAATGAGATCTACGACTCGGTTGTGTCTCGCTTGGTACAGCTTCTGGTATTTCGTGCATCCATTCAAACTGTGAGACGCTGTGTCGCTTGGATGATTGCATAGTGCACAGGACCTAGAATACAACTGGGGGTAGTACGTCGCAAGAAGACTGTTGCACTGGAGAAGTTGCAGCCTACCCCTCACGACAAAGCGCACGACACTGTCCTTGAGTTTCGTGTTCAGCAGGAAAGCCGACGACAGCTTGTGGTCTGCTGCGGTTGCCTCCCTTTGAATTCTGCCCTGGGAGTGTTTCTCTCTCCATGCCTCAGCGTGCTCGGTCAGGTGCTTGCGTTTGATGATAGTGGAGGCACTCTGTCTGTCACGGGTCATCACACTGACATCCTCATCTACTTCCACGTGTAACGCGAAGCGATCTTCGGAGTCTTTTAGAAGACGTGCTTTCTCGCGCATGCAGATTTCGTTCACGTGCACCCAATCTGATTTCGCCCAGTTTACTCTGCTATTCTTCTGAATTCTTCCTGCAGCGTTGGTGCGAAAACCTGCGAATGCATTTTCTTCGTCTGGCGACGCTTGCGGCACTTTGCGCTTATCCATATGTAGCTTGAGTGACGTTTGGGCCGTTTCTCGCACAGCGTGGTGTCTCCGCAGCTGTTCCACAGCAATACCCCCTTCGTGTCCACAACAACAAGACCAGACATCACGCTTATTCGAGAAGAAAATCACGAAGTGCTGCTTGCAGAGATAGCCGTTCCTTTTGACGCTCACATCGACACTTGTTACAACAAGAAGTTCGAAAAATACATCCAGTTGTGTCAGGAAATCACCGCACTGGGCTATCGTTGCCGAGTAATCGTGATCGTGGTCGGCAGCCTGGGCACTGTCCATCAGCGGGTGGTGCCAGGCCTGCAACTGCTGGGAATCCCGCGCTATTCGTCAAAGTGGCTGGCGCGATACCTCAGCATCAGTGCGATCCTGGGATCGCTTTCTGTGTGGCAGAAAAGGTGCTGTGAACTGAAGAGAAAAACTCCCCACGCCCATGACTCTCTGGCATTCGCGAATGACTCATGATTAAACCCGCGCGCGTCCATTGTAACTTCGCGTTATCCCGCGGTGCCGTAACAGCAGTTTTGAACAACTGTCCATTGGTCTTCCTGTTGAGTCAAACCCTGCTCTTGTATTGCAAGATGTGATGTCGGAAAAATCGTGCTACTTCAGGATAGCAAATATTGTATGCATAATATTTGTCGCAAATTCCTGAATAAAAATGGTTTATATGTATGTATGTATGTAGGTAGGTAGGTAGGTATGTAGGTAGGTATGTATGTATGTGTTTTTGCGGATATGTCATTATTTTGTGAAAATTTTCTGCAATAAAGTGATATGTATGTATGTATGTATGTATGTATGTATGTATGTATGTATGTATGTATGTATGTATGTATGTATGTATGTATGTATGTATGTATGTATGTATGTATGTATGTATGTATGTATGTATGTATGTATGTATGTATGTATGTATGTATGCATGTATGTATGTATGTATGTGTGTGTGAGAGTGTGTGTGTGTGTGTTTGTGTGTGTGTGTGTGTGTGTATGTGTGTGTGTGTGTGCGCGTGTGTGCACTCGAGCGAGCGCGTATGTGCGTGTGTATGCGTGTATGTGCGTGTTTGTGCGTGTATGTGTGTGCGCGCGAGTGCGTGCGTATATAATATATAGGAGTCCAGGGTTCATGCACGTGTGCGTGTATGTATGTGTGTGTGTGCGCGCTCGCGCACGCGCGTGTGTCTGTGAGTATGTTTATGCATGTGTAGTCTTGTATGTCTGTCTGTGTATGTGTGTGTCTGTGTTTCTATGTATGTGTGTGTCTGTGTTTCTGTGTATTCATGTGTGTATGTTTCTATTTTTCTGTCTGTCAGTCTGTCTATTTTTTGTCTGTCTCTCTGTCTGTCTGTATGGCGCAGTGCCGTGGTTCTATCCCTTCGACGGAGAAATATGGGGTTATTTAAATATTGTGACAATGTTGGATGTTATATTGGCTGCAACTTTGTGTCGTTAGCTTTGGTTTAAACGTCTACGACGGGCCAAAGCAAAAAGGCAAAAAGTATGTACAGGATCTTCCCAACCTTTCAAACTTGTTTAGAATATACACCAGTTCCTGCCAGCCCACCCCCAAGTGCTCTCCCCTCTTGCATGAGTACACGGTCAGCCCCTCAGCCTCTACTCGCTTGTTGAAACCATGTCTTTTGACAGGCCGGAGATGGGCTAGCAAGCTTTGGGGTTGGACGATGTGCGAGGCGCAGTGCCGTGGTTCTATCCCTGGGACAGAGAAAGCTGGGTTTATTTAAATGTCTGTTTGTCTGTCTGTCCGTCCGCCCGCCGGCCTGCCCGTCCGTTCGTCCGTCTCTCCGTCCGTCCGCCCGTCCGTCCCTCTGTCTGTCTGTCTGTCTCCGTTACTGTTTCAGTCTGTCACTGTCCGTAAATGACTCTGTTTCTCTTCATTTCTATCTCTGTCTTTTCTTTCCTCCTTCTCTCTTTCTCTCTCTCTCTCTCTCTCTCTCTCTCTCTCTCTCTCTCTCTCTCCCTCTCTCTCTCTCTCTCTCACACACACACACACACACACACACACACACACACACACACACACACACACACACACACACACACACACTGTCTTGTACAGCTGTTGGGGAGGAGCACTCATTGTCCGCCATTTTCCTCATGACTGCCCGCCGTACCCTCCGGCCAGGAGGAAGGGGGTGGGGGCGGGACTCAAGGGGTTGAGGGGCGGTTTGGGAAGTGAAGGCGAGTAGTGGGGAAACAAGGCGGCGCCGTCCCGTGAAGAGGCTCCCCTTGTGTCCCTCTAATAGGCTGTTGGTGTTTTTCTTTGCCCCGTCACCGCCTCTGCCTGCCCCTGTTTCCACCTTCCTCTGTTTCACCCCAGCCCGGACTCCGTCCACTTCACTACTCCGTAGTCGCCATCTGGTCCCGTCTCATCCCCAAACTTTGTCGCCATTCGATTTTCATTTTAACTCTTAAAAGCATTTTCTTACCTCTGCTGTCTTTAACCTAGCGCCGCAGTCCGTTCTGCAAAGGGAGTTATAGAGGCACCCCTCTTCGGCTCTCTTTGGAGTTCCTCGGCTCCTGTCAGTACCCGGAATCTGGTTCGCCTTACTTCGGTTGATAAGATGAACGATCGAGAAAAATGGGAATCGTTACAAATTAAGTAAAAGTCTAAATAGAATGGCTTTCCTCACGATATCATATACCCCGTACTTCATCATCATTTTCAATTTTTCACTCCTAGTCCACCTACCACCCTCCCACTTCGTCTTTTCTGTGTTCTCAAATTGTGCAAACGCGCGATCAAAAGTCATTTGTCATTTTAGTAGGTTCAAACTTTGTGCAATATGCAGGTATTCGTGGACAGCTTTTACTTTAAACAATGATTTACAAGCGAAATTGGTTACTTTTCGGTTTCATCTACAGTTGTAATTCACTAATAGGGCAGTCGGCGTCTGAAAAGAAGTGGCTGTTTCGTGCATTTGACCACGACGTAGAACACCATTCGACTCAATGCAATGCAAAGTTAATTGGGACATATAGGGAGCATATCATATAGCACAATAGCAAGCAAGGATGATGTCGCAAACAGAGATGATCCGAAGAGAGGTGTCTTTATAACTTCCTTTGCAAAACAGACTATCGCGCCTTTGCCCTCTGATTGTGTTTTGTCCAGAAAATTTGCCCCCTTCCAAAATCATTTCAACGCCAGAATAATGCCTTTTCCAACTGCACTTTTTACCGGTCATCCACAGTCGCCGTCTACGCCTGCCTTGACCCCTGACCACTATTTCCAATCTCTCCATTGCTTTCCCAACAGCCCGGGTCTCCATCTGGTCTGTCCCATCCCCAAACTTTGTCTCTAGCCGCCTCTGTCTACCCTTGCATCTTATCATTACATATTCAGTACACATCCACCTCTCTATGTCACCATTATCCCCCTCTCACCACTCATCTTGCTTCATCTCACATCCACATTCTGCCTCCATCTCATCCTTGCTCTCCTAGTCCTTAGGCCCTTTCAAGTCTTCCCTCGTCTTTGTCTCAGCCAAACCCAGATTTCACCTGTTCCATCTCTTTTTCTGATACGCTTCGTTCCCATTGGTACCTACATCCCATTCGAACCCACACGTTCCACTTTGCTTCCTCTCATATCCACATCCTTCCCCCACCTCCTCCATCATGTCATCGCTATACTTAGTCCTTAGACCCATCCTAGACTTATCTTGTCTCTGTCTGAGTTAAACTCAGATTTCATTCGTCCCACTTCTTTTCTGCTACTTGTAGTTTCCTTTTAAACATGCATCGACCTTCAACCCACTTTCAAATTTGCTTCATCGCACCTCCATAGTCTATGTACACCATATAATCCCCGGTATCTTCAGTTATCCGGCTGTTCCCAGTCTCCAATTATCTCTATGCCATATCAGTCCAGAATCCGCTCACCCCATTTCTTAGTCACAACTCTTGGCCCTCGTCCTCTTTTTGAAAAGCTGGGGGAGAGGGGGGAGTTGGGGGTTCGGGGGTTGGGGGGGGGGGGGGGGATTCGCCCTTCTAAACATATTCTATTCGTTACGTTTCATTTTTGCCTTCTGCTCCAATCGTATCTCATAATCCAACCTTCACATTCTCTATAGCTCATTCCTGTTTCCCGGTGTCACCACTGGCTCCTGTCTCTCGCTTAACATTGTTTTTAATCTGACAGTGCCTACTGTTCGAACGGATCCTCTGTTTTACCAAAGCTCCTCATCGATACCCATATTTTCTAACTCTCCTTATACCTCATTACCTCTCCTCCAGTTTTCAAGGACTACTTGTTAACTTTCGTCCCAAAATTCCACTTACCATTCTATATTCTGTTTTTCCAGCTCTCGACTTCATCATGATGCATCATTCACCACTCATCGCCCCAATGTCAGCTCTCCCAACTCCAACCCCACACTGTTTCAAACTTGTATCTAGGAGGATGACAGACGATAGTCAGAACCTGAAGACCTCCGTGAGTCAACTTTGTGGAGGGCATATAGTGATTAGCACCCTTAGCAGATATTTCCTGGTGCGTGTAATACTCTGCGGGTACGCTCGCGGTCCATAGCTACGGATTGCAAGTGTTTACGGCGTCTTATAGCGGCAGCGGGTACGTGTGAACTGGTGATCCACATCACCTGCTATGCACGTAATTATGCGCTCACATGGGCAGTGACAATAGTTCTTGTATGACGGTTTGCGGTCAAAAGATTGCAAAACAGATTGCCATTCTGTGTAGGTGAGTAATCAGCACTCTCAGCAAAATATGTTTGCTTTACTGCAGTATCTACTACTGACCTGCCTCTTAAAAATGGAACACAGACCATTGTTATAGATGTAACTTCTATCATGCGTATTATGTTTTCCCCCTCGGTGGCAGTGATTTTAATACTGGTGGCTTCGGAGGACTACATTTTGGAATGAGACAATGCAATCAAGAATACGTATTTTGTAACTAATGACAAGAAGCAATACAAAGGACGCGACAGTACAGCCCTGCTTCAGTGCGTACAAACGAACATAAAAACTACTCTGGCTGTTGTCACCGGACTGGGGACAGGACATGTGGACATCCTCCAAGACGAAACAGAATCCTCCTTTCCAAACCATGGTCTCTCCTCTTCAAGTGATCCAGAGGACTCCGTTTTCGTGTCTGGGCCATCGGGACGAGGCATCTCGGAGCTCGTTTTTGTCTCCATTTTTCTCGAGAACAGTGCGTGTTTTGCCTCATAACGATATTCATGGCGTCTTCCCCGGGGCTGTTTCCTCCCTGTTGGCGGACTACTTTCTCGCCGAGCGGGGCACGTGATGTCGGCCGTAGACAGAGGCGGCGTGACACTGGGGCCGTCTAATGACGTCATCCGATTATGTCTTGAAATGGCGTCGCCCTGGGGCTTACGCTCGGCTCTCTCTCCACTTAATTGTTTGCAAACATCCACACCAAAGGCTTTCAGACTAAAGGCGCCATGTTTTTGTGGCGGTAACGAGCGAGTGCCCACGGGGCCTCTCCACGCACTGCGCACTCAGGACAAAGCTCCTATGTGCGCAGAGCTGTTGCTCCCGGCCTTGTCAATCACTTCCGGTCGTGTCGCGAGGGGCGACGGCAACTCTCACATTAATATGACAGCTTCCCTCGCCTCCAACCAAGAAGTCGTTGTCAAATCAACACAACATCATTGTGAACCAAACAATTCAACACTGGGTGTTTCCCTCCCCTGCAGCTTAGATTTTCTGATGGAGTTGTTCTCACTTATTCGCTCTTTTAGGATGCGCTTATGCATGAAATAAAAATAGATTCATGTAGAATCTGCAGAGTTTCTGTCGTGTCCTTGTGGCAGGGAAGCTTCAAGGCGGAAGACGTCAGAAGCGATGAGATGTTCCTCCAGGTCCTCTTCCACCCAGCCCTCTCCTCGTCTGCCTTTCCGCCATCTTCCCCGCTGGGAACCTCACTTCCGGTATGACTGCCTCCCCCCGGGGTGACTTCCCTTTCTTGCTGCCTGCGTCACTTCCGGTTTATTCTCCCTCACAGCACTGGAGAGTTTTCTCCAGGGGGAGGCAACACTGTGGTCAGACAAGCTAGAGTGATCAAACTTGGCCCCATAGTCTCTCCAAAAAGAGATTTCTCCTCTGTGTCCGACCCCTCTAGACTTTTTCCATTTCGCTTTGCAAGCTCTCGCTGCATTCGTGTCAGCTCTGTCGCTTTACTTTTTCCCCTCCTTCAGGCATAAAGCCAAATTGGTCCCCCTCAGAATGTCCCGTGTTTCTGGCCTGAGACATGTTTTTGTCGACTGGGTATGACGAGATTTTTCACCCAAGAAAAGACAACGTCATTTAAAATGGGCCGTGCCGAGCGCGACAGGGGACTTGTTGGGGGCCTCGCTGCGAAGAAGGTCGCGAGGGACGCACTTGAGCCGCCCTTTGTAGTTACAGCCGTTCTTGCAGTGTTGGGCAACATCTTCTTCCGTTTTTGTCAAGACGTGTGTTCTCTTACACACGCGTCACTTCTTTGACTGCAGATAATGGTTGGCATGGGTTGCGCACGTGTGCATTGCTGATATTTTTCTTTGCAGGTGGCCTGTACTCTTCATGTTCCACTCATCTGTCCTATTACATACTATGCTCGCAGTTGCCCAACAATGAAAGCGCAGAAGCATTTCTTCGCAGAGTTTTTTACCCATACTAAGTCTGGCGTGTCCTTTTAGAAATATGTTTACCAGCTGGGCTATAAGGAACTGTGCGAACACTTCTTGAGTTTTGAAGAAGAAACAATGAAATGTCAGTAGCCAACGAAGCAGAAACATAAGTGTTCGACTTGATTACCGCTGTCAGAACAGATTGCAATTTTTCTTCTTTCAATTCAACAGCCTTGCTGCGGGCATAGCATAACAAGCACCGAGTAAAAGACCGACATGCACGGCAGTGGCGCATGCAAGGAGAACGCACCGTGTAAACATTATACCTCTAAGGAGCATCTTAGAGTCACACTGGAGTTGAGATACCATAATGCACAGGACACACAGAAATACTTTTTGTTGTTGTACCTTGTGTCTTCATGTGAGACGTTAGTTTGTAAAATTTCACAGCGAGCACGTTTCTATGCTATAGAAGCGTGAAAAGTCAGGCCAGTGTCATCAGGTCAAGATGGTCACAATATTTGTATGGCTCGTCTCTACTACGTAAAAACCCTAAATATGTGGGCCTTATACTTTCGCTATTGAGTGAGTCTCCAATGGAAATGCCGATGGGAATTTTCTTGATAATGGTTAAAAAAGATATCAGCATGGTGTTTATGCTTTTAAAAAGCCCCGTTACAGTCGTAAACAATTAAATAATAGTCCTTTCTTTCTTGCAGACATATGCTGTTCTGGAAACCTGTTCGTATCTCGTTCACTAGACACCAATGTAGTACATGAGGTACTAGCATATTATGACATAGTTCATTAACTCCGTACGATATGCATGTACACATAGACCTAGAATATGCTAACATTTTCATTCTCTGCGGCCAGATGGACAAGTGTTTACTTTCACTTCTTACGATCTCCGTATATAAGCATACAAGTGGGGACTAGACATTTTTTAAGCGATAAGAATTGTGCAGAATAGTTGTTGTGTGATTGTGATTTCTTTGTCTAGTCGTAAACTGCATTGTATGTATATGCCTGTTCGATATTGTCTGAATATGCCTTTGAGCACTTTTAGCATCTGAGTTAGCACCCATTTTTACTCTCTCTGCCTCTTCTGTCCTCTACTGTACTCTCGTGTCTGTCTGTTCTGGCTCTCCTTCTCGTACTCTCTGTTCTTTCTCTACTCGTCTCACTCTCAGATCGTCCTCGATGTTCTTTCTCTTTCGTCTCTCTCTCTCTCTCGTCGTCCTCACTTTCAATGAAACGGAGCAGTCGTCAGGTCAACAGGTGTGAAGTTCTTTTAAGGCAAATAATACTTGAATGGTTTGGTTTTTGGCACACAACTGGCGAAAAGCAAACTCGCTCGATTACAATGTGCAGTGGCGTGCGTACATATTTCATCGTGGAGGGTCAGGAGTTGCCAGATGGTTAGCACACATTGCAAGGAAGGGGTGTCTGACGTGGGGACGGGGGGGTGTTGGTTAAAAACAAATCATACTTTCACCTGGGCACACAGGACTACGTTGCAACAGACATGTCATTTTGCATTGTAAGGCAGCGTGTGTGGGATATTTGTGATGAGTCTGGGGTCCTGGAATGAATATAAGTATTTGGTATTCAATCACATTAATCACTCAGACATGCTGTGTGGCTAGACGCTTACTATCAGGCCATATACTATTATGAGGATCATGCGCGCCACGCAATTTTTCCGTTCAGCTGTTATGATGCTTTGAAAGTTTTCCTTTCACCACTGTGCTGAGAATTGCACATCGTGTACAGATAATAATGCTCCGCCTTGGTTACGCATGTACGTTATAAAAAACACAGCGTTCAGAGAGAAATGTTAGTGCTAATTTGAATAACTTTTCCTTTTTTTCACATTTTCCCGAAGAAAAAAGACTTAATTAGGGAATGAAGGCAAAATTACAGTAAGCACGTTTCTTGTGGCAAACTAAGTAATTTCTTACAAGTGGCGAAGGTAGGAATGACGAGAGGAATGAGAGAGGATAGAGAGAGAGTAGACGAGATTTGAGAGATAGACCTGCGAGAGAGAGCTAGCAGCGAGACGAGCGAGTACTTGAGAGTACGGACGGACGGCGGACGGACGGACGAGACAAACAAACAGAGGAGTAGGACAGAGACAGAGACATAGATGAGAATTGAAACAGAAACGCCAGATTGCCTCAAGGCCTCATCGGCCCCATTTGCACTCACAAAATATTTTACACCTAAACATCAGCATCTCAAAAGTGTAGGAAAGATTTATATCATCATTTATGCGGACTGCCATCTTGAGTGATGCATATTGACCTGCCAGTCAGTCACAATTATTTTTACCACTCCTTTTTGGCCTTGACAAGTCACAGTGATAATCAAATGAACGACTTAGTGACGGCTCACATGTCAATCAACAATGATATTCACACAGTGGGGTGATGCTGACCCATTATGATTACAACAGAGTTTCGGTAGCAGTCATAAAAATAATCGGATGTGCAAAGCAATCAATGGGAGAAGCGATTAAACGAGACAGCTGAACAACAATAAATTATGGGGAATCATCAAGCCGACTACTTATCAGTGTTCTGCCTTAAATTTCATAGTTTTCCTAATGCCATTTAAACACTAAAATGCACTTGGGAACAACTCGACGAGAACAATTCGCACTGACACTCACTGATGAAGCAAGTGCACAGGACAGATCACATTGACAGTCAAGGGACAAAAGTCACTATGAAAAAGGTGCTATGCAAGTCAACGGAAGCGGTCGCACACACCTAGTACATGGACTTATTACTGAGTGTACAGTGACCAGCCACATGAAAGTTCAAATGGTAAGGGTGTCACACGGAAGTTCACATGAACAGGTCACATGAAGAGTCCACATGGTATTTTGTCGCATTGAAAGTCATCTAAGACGGCTTCACATAGGTTACGATTCCATGAAAAGTACCGAGTCAGTCAGATGTCACAATAAAAGTCACATCGGTTGGTTAGCATCGTGAACGTGAATCACTTGAACTCAGGGCATAGTACCAGGGCGTAAAAGTTCAACAAAGTGGGGTTTAGTAAACACATATGTGTTGAAAAAGCCCCTCCATGGCACAAAAATGAGGTTTAAAAGCTACAGACCCGGTCTCTAATCTTGGCAGATTCTGTGATGGCGTTGAAACCTGTGCAGACCAGAATGGTGAAAATAGTGAAGAGGACGGAACACAGCTCGGACCCAGTACTCAGGAGATCTCCACTGGCTACCTGTCCACTAAACGAGTTGTCTTCAAGATCTGCACGCTCGATTCTATACAAATGTACTCTACCGGGAGAAAATTATTGCCATCTGTACCTATGTGGGCCTGGTCAATCTGTAATACCTAGCCCGCGATATCAGATCGGCCGCATAAGAGTTCTTAACTCAGATGTGCCCGATCGTGAAAGTCCAAAAAATGGGGGAGACAGCAGCTTTTTTTTTTGGTTTTGTGGGGGCTAACTGACCCGTGGCCTGAGCTGTGAACTCTCAAATCCCGGCAAACCGCTCAGAGCGTCAGCGCCCCATACTCTGTCCAGCTTCAAAAGAGGCCTAAAGACGTTCCTCTGTCCAAGCCTTGCATACGGAACTAATATGTTGGTGTGGTCAAGCGCCAGAAGAAGGCAGCCAGAATGGTGCTTGCATGCAGGCTAGGTCTTTTGTGATAAAGTACCTACATATCAAAAAAGACTTTATTCATGAAAATTGTACAATATCTGCCACATGAACAATTAATGCATAAATTCTCAGCCATTGAGTACTGTACAGAGCATAGACCTAATTTGGAATAAAAGAGTAGTAGCGGCTGATCATATGTGGCTTAACACATATCTCTGTTTGGCTACAACATAAGATATGCTTTGCATTTGTCATAAGACCTTTATACAACAATCTATTATTTTTTCCAAACCTGAAGTTTAACATAATATGTAGGCCTGTTTAGGCACCTGTACAAGTTGTTTACCCATGCAGTTTGTTACCAATTGACGTTACAGCCAGTTTAAAACATAATGCTTGACCTTGATGGTTAACAATACCTTAGAATAGGTAGTGGGCAGTGAACCTGTGATCGCTGAGAGCACGACATTTAATTTTCGATCTACAATCCTGTACTTCCTCATGTAATCACAAGCTGGGAAAGGTTGCCAAGCATAAAGATGTTGCGCACATTATGAGCCTTCTAAAAATTCTTTAAATATAAAAGTAGAGTTATCATATCAGAGCCATTTCCAGTCCATACATACATACCTACATATCCAAGAAGACTTTATTATTACATGAAAATTGTAGTACAATCATCTGCACACAAGAACAGTTGACAGTCATGACACGCTCGCGCCAGTGAGCATCTGTACAGGGAGCATAGACCGTTGATGGTAAAACACACATACATACTAACATTACATACATACATACATACATACATACATACATACATACATACATACATACATACATACATACATACATACATACATACATACATACATACATACATACATACATACATACATACATACATACATACATACATACATTATTACATACATACATACATACATACATACATACATACATACATACATACATACATACATACATACATACATACATACATACATACATACATACATACATACATACATACATACATACATACATACATACATACATACATACATACATACATACATACATACATACATACATACATACATACATACATACATACATACATACATACATACATACATACATACATACATTACGATACCTTACATAAATACATACTACATACATACATACACACGACATTACAGCGTACATACATCCTCCTACATCACACTACATAACATGCACATATCAGAACACTTTATTGCAGGAAGAGGCACAGAGACCAAATGCAAACATCACGTGGCCATGCTTGACTATTAATCCCATGCACATGAAGTCTTTGGCCTGTTCGTCATCAGGCTTACTGCAAAAGCTGGAAGTTATTCAAACATTACAACACATCTAATGCGGCCTGTGTTTCATAACGCTAGTTGGGTTGTGTCTTGTTGAGTGATATTCCGAGTCTGGGTGGACCACACTTCATTGTAGACATACAGTGTCTGTTGGGTGGTTCCTATAGCTCGATAATATTCTCAGTGCTACTTGCATACCCTTGGCTGTTTCCACTTAAGTCAAAATAGTATAGGCCTAGGTTCGTATGCATAACTCTGCTTAATCTCACCTGAAGTGGCTTGGATTTACAGACAGCAGAGTATGCAATAGACAAAATATTTCACTCGCGAAGGTTAAGGTACTTGTTTCTTACTTCCTTCTGTCCCGATTCACCTTCTGACTCACTCCCCTCCTTGATCAACCACAGCCCAGTTGCGCTTCTATTCCAGTCTTGTGCAGCTGACGCCCAATGATCGGACACATTCGCTGATTGGCTGAGCCATGTCGCCACAATCATGCTTGACGTGCCCGGCAATCGGGAGTTAAAGATTTGGCAATTGGATGCATTTACTGTGTAGAGGTTTTCGGATCGGTTGGCTAACGTGGACCAGTGGACTTGTATCGATTCGGCTACATGCATATGTCCTCTATCGGCCCAAAGCCCTGACGCGATCCAATCATAACAGA
>JAWQFJ010032972.1:0-5000 GCA_034096865.1 Theodoxus fluviatilis
ATATACGAAAACCTGGAGGTTCAGCGCGAGCGGTTTTTATTTTATTCTGTCTGGTCTGAACGGATTTGATCTGATTTTATCTGACAGAGTGTGTTTTCCGTATCAACTGTTATCAATTGGCGTCAGTCCATGGAAAAGTTCAGGTGGAAACGCTCTTCGTCACACGGGTACCAAATTCTTTCCATAAAATTACCATTTGACGCCATAGTTTGTTTGCTTTTTACCCACGAATCCTGAAAAATCGATTAAAGAGTTCACCGGAGATATATACATGTCTGCCTAGATTCGAAACTCTGTTCCTCGATTCAGTTTCACTTCCCTCGAGAATCATCCGCCAATGGGGTGCTGCGGTCACACGTGCGCAACAAGAAATAGAATCGTCTGACACATTCCGTTCAGTCGCTTTAAAAATCAGCTCTACACAGTTTTCCCTACCTCTTTTTCCGCGCTCCCTCCACGTGGAATCCCTTCTCGCAGCGGAACTTGCACTGGGCACCGACGGGTTGTCTCCCCTTCTTGCAGCTCTTCCGCTTGAGTTTGGCGTGAGGCACGTTTAGCGGGGGCAGACAGCGCACGTGACAGGTGGCGCGGGGTGCTGACCAGAGTCCGTCCTCCTCGCAGCGGATGCTGTTCTCTACGCCTGCAGCGGGAACGAACCAATGCACCTTGGTCCAAGACCGACATCCTATTGAATATTCATGATGTTCTTAACTAGAGAGCAAGCTGATATGAGCAATTTAATCTCACACAAACCCGATGGTGGCCCAGTGACCAGGGGGTAAAGCGTAAAGCGGTTTGAGGCTCGAAAATGGGGGAAAAGCTGGTATATAAAACCAGTATCAGTATATATATATATATATATATATATATATATATATATATATATATATATATATATATATATATATATATATACGATACAATAGCCCGCACCTTCATCACCACCTCCAGCCCCCAGCCTTAGCCACACACACAATACCTCCAGCCCCCAGCCTTACCCACACACACAATACCTCCAGCCCCCAGCCTTAGCCACACACACAATACCTCCAGCCCCCAGCCTTACCCACACACACAATACCTCCAGCCCCCAGCCTTACCCACACACACAATACCTCCAGCCCCCAGCCTTACCCACACACACAATACCTCCACCTCCTCACACCCACATCCACGCATTCGCATTCCTTTCAACTTGACATATCCCCCAAAACCATACCCACACATCCACATACTCCCACCCATCCCCAGACCCCCATTCCCACACCAACACTGACACTTACTTACCCCCACACCTGCACATCCACCCACTCCTACAGCCACACTACTCCCACCCACACATCTACACAGCCGCATTTGTCATTACCCCACACCCACAAAGCCTCATTTTCATCCCAAATCCCACACCCCACCCCTACACACTTGCACATCCCCATTCTCTCACTAACATCCACACTCCCACACCCACATGTTCCACACCCACACATTTACACACTCCCATCCACCCCTCAACCCTCACATCTACACACCTACACACTTACAGAACTCACCCCTATTCTACCTTTTACTCACATTCCCACACACACCCCACTCAGACATTCTTACGTCCAAAAATCCCCAACCCTAAAACCCAACATCCTTATGTTCCCACCACCATTACTCCCTCCTCCTTTATCTCCCCGCACCCCACCTCCCTGAAACAAACCACTCATCCACCCCAACACCCGCAAACCTCCTCATCATCACACCCGCACCCACACTCACACCCGCAGCCCCTCACCCACCTTGGAGCTGTGCTGGGGGGTCACAGGTGAAGCTGCAGGAGCTGCCGAGTTGTCGCCCCTGGGGGCAGGTCACGGTGGCGTAGGGGACGGAGGGGGTCTCGCACTCCAGGGGCTCGCAGCTCGCCCCCCCGACCCACCCCCCTCCCCGACACACCATCTGCCCCCCTCCTCCCCCCAGCTCTCCTGCAAGGCGGTACCTGCCAGCAGGAACAGAGGTTGGTGGCTGTCTAGTAAGGTGCTTGCAAAACGGTGAAGATTCAAGGGAAGCAACTCTCTTATGAGGAAGCTACTCGAGACCAGTAGAGTTGCGTACCCTTGACAAGGAACGGTTTCGTTAACGCCAATTATCGAAGTTAATCTTGTCTCTCCACAAAACGTGAAAATGTTGTGAAATTGATGTAGAAACATTCCCGTATCAGTATTAAAAAGTCACAGAAAAAATAGACAGGTTTCTTATACTTTGGGAGCTTCTAATCAGACGAAAACTGATTGATTTTTTTCTCAGACAGTGCCACTTCCGGAGCCTGGGCTGCTCGCCATTGCACGCTCTTGAATGTATATTCCCACTCAGAATTAGCATAGTTTTTGTCGCCTTCGTCAACATCATTACCATTGTCGTCGGCGTCCTCCTCCTCCTCCTCCTCCTCATCATCATCATCATCATCATCATCACCATCATCATCATCATCATCATCATCATCATCATCATCATCATCATCATCATCATCATCATCATCATCATCATCATCATCATCATCATCATCATCATCATCATCATCATCATCATCATCATCATCATCATCATCAATTTCTTCTTCATCATCATCATCATCATCATCATCATCATCATCATCATCATCATCATCATTATCATCATCATCACATCACTATCCCACGACAACCACCACCACCACCATCATCACTACCAGAACCACCACCACCACCATCATCACTACCAGAACCACCACCACCACCATCATCACTACCAGAACCACCACCACCACCATCATCACTACCAGAACCACCACCACCACCATCATCACTACCAGAACCACCACCACCACCATCATCACTACCAGAACCACCACCACCACCATCATCACTACCAGAACCACCACCACCACCATCATCACTACCAGAACCACCACCACCACCATCATCACTACCAGAACCACCACCACCACCATCATCACTACCAGAACCACCACCACCACCATCATCACTACCAGAACCACCACCACCACCATCATCACTACCAGAACCACCACCACCACCATCATCACTACCAGAACCACCACCACCACCATCATCACTACCAGAACCACCACCACCACCATCATCACTACCAGAACCACCACCACCACCATCATCACTACCAGAACCACCACCACCACCATCATCACTACCAGAACCACCACCACCACCATCATCACTACCAGAACCACCACCACCACCATCATCACTACCAGAACCACCACCACCACCATCATCACTACCAGAACCACCACCACCACCATCATCACTACCAGAACCACCACCACCACCATCATCACTACCAGAACCACCACCACCACCATCATCACTACCAGAACCACCACCACCACCATCATCACTACCAGAACCACCACCACCACCATCATCACTACCAGAACCACCACCACCACCATCATCACTACCAGAACCACCACCACCACCATCATCACTACCAGAACCACCACCACCACCATCATCACTACCAGAACCACCACCACCACCATCATCACTACCAGAACCACCACCACCACCATCATCACTACCAGAACCACCACCACCACCATCATCACTACCAGAACCACCACCACCACCATCATCACTACCAGAACCACCACCACCACCATCATCACTACCAGAACCACCACCACCACCATCATCACTACCAGAACCACCACCACCACCATCATCACTACCAGAACCACCACCACCACCATCATCACTACCAGAACCACCACCACCACCATCATCACTACCAGAACCACCACCACCACCATCATCACTACCAGAACCACCACCACCACCATCATCACTACCAGAACCACCACCACCACCATCATCACTACCAGAACCACCACCACCACCATCATCACTACCAGAACCACCACCACCACCATCATCACTACCAGAACCACCACCACCACCATCATCACTACCAGAACCACCACCACCACCATCATCACTACCAGAACCACCACCACCACCATCATCACTACCAGAACCACCACCACCACCATCATCACTACCAGAACCACCACCACCACCATCATCACTACCAGAACCACCACCACCACCATCATCACTACCAGAACCACCACCACCACCATCATCACTACCAGAACCACCACCACCACCATCATCACTACCAGAACCACCACCACCACCATCATCACTACCAGAACCACCACCACCACCATCATCACTACCAGAACCACCACCACCACCATCATCACTACCAGAACCACCACCACCACCATCATCACTACCAGAACCACCACCACCACCATCATCACTACCAGAACCACCACCACCACCATCATCACTACCAGAACCACCACCACCACCATCATCACTACCAGAACCACCACCACCACCATCATCACTACCAGAACCACCACCACCACCATCATCACTACCAGAACCACCACCACCACCATCATCACTACCAGAACCACCACCACCACCATCATCACTACCAGAACCACCACCACCACCATCATCACTACCAGAACCACCACCACCACCATCATCACTACCAGAACCACCACCACCACCATCATCACTACCAGAACCACCACCACCACCATCATCACTACCAGAACCACCACCACCACCATCATCACTACCAGAACCACCACCACCACCATCATCACTACCAGAACCACCACCACCACCATCATCACTACCAGAACCACCACCACCACCATCATCACTACCAGAACCACCACCACCACCATCATCACTACCAGAACCACCACCACCACCATCATCACTACCAGAACCACCACCACCACCATCATCACTACCAGAACCACCACCACCACCATCATCACTACCAGAACCACCACCACTACCATCATCACTACCAGAACCACCACCACCACCATCATCACTACCAGAACCACCACCACCACCATCATCACTACCAGAACCACCATCACCACCACCATAATCATAACTACCTCT
>JAWQFJ010032972.1:7500-10000 GCA_034096865.1 Theodoxus fluviatilis
GTGCTGACTAAATGCACAGCGGATGGATGGACGGATGCATGGATGGATAGATGGGAGGGAGGGAGGGAGGGAGGGAGGAGGGATGGGAGGGAGGGCGGGAGGGAGGGAGGGAGGGAGGGAGGGATGGGAGGGAGGGAGGGAGGGGGAGTGAGGGAGGGAGGGCGGGGAGCGAGGGGAGGGGGAGGGAGGGAGTGGAGGGGAGGGTGGGAGCCGGGGAGGGGAGGGAGGGAGGAAGAGAGGGAGGAGAGGGGAGAGAGGGAAGGGAGGGAGAAGCGGGAGGGCCAGGGAGGGGAAGAGAGGGAGTGGAGGTAGGAGAGAGGGGAGGAGGGGAGGGAGGGAGGGAGGGAGGGAGGGAGGGAGGGAGGGAGGGAGGGAGGGAGGGAGGCAGGGAGGGAGGGGGGGAGGGAGGGGGGGAGGTAGGGAGGAGGGATGGGAGGGAGGAAGGAAGGGAGGGAAGGCAGCGAGGGAGGGAGGGAGGGAAGGAGGAGGCGAGGGAGGGAGGGAGGGAGGGAGGGAGGGAGGGAGGGGAGCGAGGGAGGAGGGAGGGAGGGAGGGAGGGGAGGGAGGAGGGAGGGAGGGAGGGAGGGACGGAGGGGAGGGAGGGAGGGAGCGGAGGGTAGGGAGGGAGGGAGGGAGGGAGGGAGGAATTTGGCCTAATGGCTTATGAACCTTTGTGGACTATGTGCGGCTACTGACAACCAGAGTCACTGGTGTCGGCCTAGGTAAAAGTCTTGTCCCAATTTCTCTAGTTATACGAGTACATCTTTTACGAATAGAGACGCAGTGGGTCTATTGTTACTCCCAAACCACAGGGAAAAACTTTGTGGGTTAAGCTCGTTCTTAATAGAAAAAAAATCTTGGCTAATATTCACCAAGTCTTGGCTGATTACTTATTGGCAAACATGGCGAAAATTCGGCAACTATTGCGCTTAGTTTTGGCAAATCTTTAGCTTTTTAATAGCTTGAAGAAACCAACTCAAGATCTCGCAAAGAAGGACATTAAGTTGCAATATGGCATCGATCGGCATCACGCCTATACCGTCAGTGTGCAATGGCTGTAAATGTAAACGAAGCGACCGATTGTTTCCGCCATTGTGATCTGAGGGGATCTCACGAATATCTCTCGCCATTAGCCATTGGCATTATCTGTCGAGCCAATATCCCAATCAAACACGTGTTAAGAACCGGCTTTGCATTTTGCTTAAAGAGGAGTAAAGAGAGTACCTGTGAGGGGTCGGGAGGTCCCGTCATGGCGTGAGGCGGGCACTGGGGCAGCTGGTAGGCGGGGTTGGCCAGGGCGCGGTGACCCCACTGGTCCTGGAAGCCAGGGGGTGTGTAGAACCCGCAGTCTCTGACGCTAAAACGCAGCTCGAAGTCCTCGCACACCCCGTCCCCGTCATGGCGGTAGCACAGACTCGGTGACCCTGTGACCAGGAGGTAAAGTTGTGGAGATTGATGTCGAAACAAGAGGGCGTAGGCACAGATGTTCGATTGGTGTAGAGAGTTATTCCTATGGTCTCAAATTATTAAGAAGAAAAAAATCGATGAGCGGTCAGTGTGTATGTGTATGTGTTTGTTTGTTTGCGCGCGTGTGTGTGTGTGTGTGTGTGTGTGTGTGTGTGTGTGTGTGTGTGTGTGTGTGTGTGTGTGTGTGTGTGTGTATGTATGTGTGTGTGTGTGTGTGTGTGTGTGTGTGTGTGTGTGTGTGTGTGCGTGTGTGTGTACGTACGTGTGTGTGTGTGTGTGTGTGTGTGCGCGCGCGCGCATGTGTGTGTGTGTGTACGTGTGTGTGTGTGTGTGTGTGTGTGTGTGTGTATGTGTGAGTGTATGTGTGTGAGTGAGTGTATGTGTATGTGCGTATGTGTATGTGTGTGTATGTGTATGTGTGTGTGTGAGTGTTTGTGTGTGTGTGTGTGTGTGTGTGTGTGTGTGTGTTTGTTTGTGTGTGTGTGTGCATGCTTGTGTGGGTCATGCATGCGCGCGCGCGTGTGTGTGTTTGCAT
This sequence comes from Theodoxus fluviatilis, assembly GCA_034096865.1. Taxonomy (NCBI): domain Eukaryota; kingdom Metazoa; phylum Mollusca; class Gastropoda; order Cycloneritida; family Neritidae; genus Theodoxus; species Theodoxus fluviatilis. Next base: position 9,503 of record JAWQFJ010032972.1, read on the forward strand.
GCGTGTGTGTTTTTGGGTGTGCGTGGGTGTGTGCATGCATGCTGTGTGTGTGCATTTGTGTATGCTTGTGTGTGCATGTGCGTGCGCGCGCATGCTTGTGTGTGAGTGCTTGCATGTGTATGTGCCTGTGTGTGTGCGTGCGTGCATGGATGTTTACGCGTGTGTATGTGTGAGTGTGTAAATGTGCATATGCGTGTGTGCTCACGTGTGTGTGTGTGTGTGTGTGTGTGTGTGAATAGTGTGTGTGTGTGTCATTCAGATTAATAATTGTACCTGCATATATGACTGCGTGAAGACATCAACATCATCAATATCAATGTCTTTGTGGATGCCACATTGCCCTCACAGATGAGAAACTTCGTGTTCAGGCGTGTGTTAATGCTGTTTAACAAATAAAGATATCCTTTCTCTTGAATAATCAAAATAGTTGTAACAAGATAATAATTGAACGCTCTACAGCTGAAGCACATTACATGTAGACTAAAGCTTGGGTAGTCT
>JAWQFJ010032972.1:17500-20000 GCA_034096865.1 Theodoxus fluviatilis
TGCAACTCAGTGAGACAAACCCGTGAGAGACAGGCTCGTCGCGACGAGAAGCGAAGAAACTTTCCCTGCGTTCCGTTGTGCTCTGCTTCATTTGTGCTACAAAGCGTTGCAGACTGAGGAGTTTTGATTGTGTGGGTTGTTTTTTAATGACTTAAAAGCACATTATCATTAAAAGTAAAGGGATTGGGAGGCCCTCTTTGGATACATGAATCCCCAAAATGATGTCATATTCAATACTATCCCTTTCGATCGAAGAGACAACTTAATAAACGTATTAGTAGGGTCGATTATCATTGATAACAGAAGCGATATAACGATATCCAGTCATAAAGGAAGGTCAAGGGAAATCCCAAAATGTGTGTCGTCTGCTACTTCATGGATATAAATGCCGAAGTTTACTACAGATATCAAACCATTCCATACAACCCACTCTGCCACGATGTTGAGAGCACTAAAACATTAATTTCTTCAAAAGTTGACAGCAATCGGCACGTCTGCCACTTCCATGGCTGTAAACTTCATGGCTCGAAGCATGTTTACCGTGCAAGTCCGTTGAGTGACTTCCATTGTATTCGACGTTTAGTATGAGCCAATCAAATGCGACTACGGGCGCTGTAGTTTCATTGTTGCTAGGCAGTTAGAGCGCCTTCTGAGATGCTCCAGCTGCTGCGCGACCTTGAAAGGAAGTTGACCTCTGCCACTGGGTGAGAGGTCACTGCGGGAAAGCTATGCTGGGATTGATATGCTAAGATAGCAGAGATGAAGCGGGGTGCAATGGATAGCAGGGATTCTCGCTTTGTCGCGTCGTGTGAAACAGGCTCAAGCACCGCGGAACACCAGACTTCGATGTCAGACCTGTTGCCTCCGTGGGGCCCCACAGCCCCGTACGTCCTGAGTGGCTGGGGCTGGTAGCGGAAGTTGGGTACTGGATGAGGGCGCCCCCTGATTGGCAGATTCCACAAACAGGGTCTGCCGCGTTGCCGGGACCCAAGGGGGGTAACCAAGCAATGGTGACGGAAGTGACGTCAGCCAACACCACCTGCAAAAAATACGTCATATCGGTGTTGACGTCATCAGTGTGACGTGTACACGAGCAGAAGCGGATGGGATGGTGTGAAAGGGTTAAGTTTGTTGTCGAGTGACTTTTGCGGAAACAGTTAGGGCACAGAGTGAACAGAAAGTAAAGGCATTGATTTTCTGCAGTGATTTATCAACTATAACTTGATCTGAAACCGCTTTACACTTAACCCCCTAATTATTGGGCCACGATGAATCTTTTATTGGTACCTGACGACAAATACATTCACAGACAGCTAGGGTGCACACTAGTACCATCTACACTTTCGCTGGTGTAAAAAAAAGTTGTCTTTCACACATTTGAACGTATTGTTCAGGCACAAAAGTCGAGGACGTAAGAATTTGCTGTCCCTGTAAGGTATTTCTACAAGATCACGTGACTGATCCAGAGTGACACCACCCACCCCACCACCCACCCCACCACCCACCCCATCACGTGCTTATGCATGTAGCACCAAAGCGCCTTGCGCGAGTTAGGACATGGGCGCGTTGCTTAGCCTACCTAGTTGGCAAATACTAGGCCGGTGTCAGCATGTGTCAAACATATGACTGCCTTTACATCTGCTTTCATCATGTTGACACATGTTGACACCGGCCTATTCCTCGCAAGATCTTGCAAGGTTTCTAGCGTAAGAAACGCGCCCCAGGTTCTGGGTAGGCGGGTCATACACTGAGATGGTAGGTATATTGTGGCACTATCTGCACGAGCAGCTGTCATCCATACAGCTGTTATCCATACAGCTGTCATCCATACAGCTGCGAAAAGATAGTCTTTTTACATTGATTTATATACGTCTAATTGTGGGTGCGTGTGTGTGTGTGTGTGTGTGTGTGTGTGTGTGTATGTGTGTGTGTTTGTATGTGTGCGTGTGTGTGTGTGCGTGTGTGTGTGTGTGTGTGTGTGTGTGTTTGTATGTGTGTGTGTGTGTGTGTGTGTGTGTGCGTGCGTGCGTGCGTGTGTGTGTGTGTGCGCGTGTGCGAGTGTGTGTGTGTGTGCGTGCGTGTGCGTGCGTGCGTGCGTGCGTGTCTGTGTGTGTGTGTGTGTGTGTGTGTGTGTAAAATAATGGTGTAAATCGCTTCAATGAAAGAGACTTCAAGCAAATATTCTGCAAAGATACTTTTTATTTTTCATATTCATGTCAAATCGGTTCCTAGTGACAACAAGCCCCTCCCCTCCCTCGTCGTGAGTAGAATTCACAATATTGCGTTCTTTTCATTCAAATTTTGCCGCGTAGAGGATTCACTTACTTTGTAACTCGATTTATAAAAAAAGAATCGACGAAAAAATGGCTGCCGATTTCCGAGTGTGTCACGATGAATAATGGAGCATACAGAAATTTTCTCGCAGCTGTGAAAATAACGGCGGTTTTTAACTGGGCGAGCACTGCATTCACGAACTTGTCCAGAGAGCACGAAAATGTCG
>JAWQFJ010032973.1:0-7500 GCA_034096865.1 Theodoxus fluviatilis
GGCCGGTGTCAACATGTGTTAATATGGTGAAAGCAGATGTAAAGGCAATGTAAATGCTGCTTGGGAATGGCTGTGCAGGTGCTACTGGAGCAGGCCCCGAAAACGCAAAGACCGCAGCATTCCAGCTGACGAGGAAGGTATGCTATTCTTGACACATGTTGACATCAGCCTATGCCTCGCAGGAGCTTGCGTCTATTCAACGCGGCCCAGTGCTATGTAGAAATACCAGGCTGTGCACGGTGTAGGAGTATCATTCTCATTGTACATGCATAGGTAGCAGAAGATGCAAGGGAAATAATCCCTGTTTGGCGGCAGGTGCACATGGCATCCATGAGAGTTAGCTCCCACTTGCATTGGAGTTCTTCCAACAGGGCATCGTCTAGTACTCCGACAACATTTCTGTCCCTGAGCAGTTCTTCCTTCATGACTGCGTAATTGCAAAATTCTCAACCAGCTTAAACATCTCCTGCAAATACAGGTCCATAGGCTCGAATGTATGGATTGAACACTTGACTGCTTGTTGCAGCTGATCAACTTTGGCATCAGGCAGGATGGCCGGCCGGTGGATGACGTGGAGCTTCCTCCGTGGGCGACAAGTAAGCTGACAGTGACTGATACTGGTGTAGCAGGCACTCACAATAATAATACATGCTACTGTTACAAAGAATAGCTGTGAACAGTGTACCCATTAGCCACCACCAGCTTGTGACTGCTATGTTGATAACATTTTCAGAGTTCATAAGTTTTTTACATGTGTAGTATGGGATACATGACTGCTATGTTGATAACATTTTCAAAGTTCTAAAGTTTTCACTTATATAACATGGGATACATGACTACTATATTGATAACATTTTCAAATTTCTAAAGTTTTTACTTATATAGTATGGGATACATGACTACTATATTGATAACATTTTCAAAGTTCTAAAGTTTTTACTTATTTATTATGGGATACATGACTGCTATGTTGATAACATTTTCAAAGTTCTAAAGTTTTTACTTATTTAGTATGGGATACATGACTGCTATGTTGATAACATTTTCAAAGTTCTAAAGTTTTTACTTATATAGTATGGGATACATGACTACTATACTGATAACGTTTTCAAAGTTCTAAAGTTTTTACTTATTTAGTATGGGATACATGACTGCTATGTTGATAACATTTTCAAAGTTCTAAAGTTTTTACTTATATAGTATGGGATACATGACTACTATATTGATAACATTTTCAAAGTTCTAAAGTTTTTACTTATATAGTATGGGATACATGACTGCTATGTTGATAACATTTTCAAAGTTCTAAAGTTTTTACTTATATAGTATGGGATACATGACTACTATACTGATAACATTTTCAAAGTTTGTAGTATGGGATACATGACTACTATACTGATAACATTTTCAAAGTTTGTAGTATGGGATACAAAGAGAATGAAAGTTCAGCCTCATCCACTTCATGAATGATTGTGTTGGATTTGTTTATGATGAGAGTGGTGTCCCCTTCAGGTCCACAGCACTTCATGCAGTGCTTGCGGCAGGCTCTGGAGTCGGACTACATCTCCCGTCACATCCACCATTGGATCGACCTCATCTTCGGCTTCAAGCAGCGCGGGCCTGAGGCAGAAAAAGCAGACAACTGTAAGTGTAATGTCCTGAGGTTGTGTGTGTGTTTCTGTGTGTGTGTGTGTGTGTGTGTGTGTCTGTGTGTGTGTGTGTGTGTGTGTGTTTGTGTGTCTGTGTGTGTGTCTTTGTGTGTGTATCTGTGTGTGTGTGTGTGTGTATTTGTGTGTGTGTGTATCTGTGTGTGTGTGTGTGTGTGTCTGTCTGTGTGTGTGTGTGTGTCTGTCTGTCTGTCTGTGTGTGTGTGTATCTCTGTGTATTTGTGTGTGTGTGTGTCTGTGTGTGTGTGTGTGTGTGTGTGTGTGTATCTGTGTGTGTGTGTGTATTTGTGTGTGTGTGTGTGTATCTGTGTGTGTGTGTGTGTATGTGTGCGCATGTGCGTATGCACGTGTGCATGCATGCATATGTATTTCTTTATTTCCTGTCTCTGTCTCAGCCTGTCTGCTTCTGTTTTTGTTGTCTGGTGCTCAGGGACAGCTACATATGAACTGGCAAAAGTGGATTTGATAATGAATATTACAGCCTAGACTTTTAGTGATTCACAAACGAAAGAGCGATTGTATATATGACAAATCAGAACACAGCTTTGGTCTACTTTATCCAGATATACATTGGACTTCAAAGTTTTTCACCTAAGTCTACTTCAAACTTCAGACTCTTGGCAAACTCCAAAAATCACTTATGCCAAGTTGAAACTTCAGTGTAGTACGCTGAAGCCTTGCCCAGTCAGAAGATGAGTTCAGGAATTGGGAGGACATTACTTAATATTCAGCAGTGTCTATTATCCTTTTGTTTTCTTTCTGATTGGATGCCTTGTGCTTCGGTGCTGATGCCACCAGAGTTTGTCTTGCAGTGCAGAGAGTTGATGGATCAATCTTGCTTTGTGTTTCCAGTGTTCTACTACCTGACGTATGAAGGAGCTATTGATCTGGACAGGTAGGGAAAATGTATGCACACAAGTAATCTGCCCAAGAATATTCATGGTCATATCATTTGCACTGAAGACAAACTGTATGTGTTTCATGAAGTCAGGAGTTAAGTCAGAATGTCTTTAATGACTATAAGCATACTCCTTTTTATGCAGAGATACTTCCAATCCTGTCTAGAATGTTGTCTACCACTTCTAAGGAGAAGTGAAAGTTCTGAGGCGTCAAGTCATCAGTAGCAGTAGGCTCAAAGATTTGGATGTGGATATCAAAAAAGAACTTTTCTCCCTCACTATTAATACTCTTTTTTTGTTTTGACTTGTGAAGAGTCATGGTTTTTGGCTGTTAAAGTGTCTTGATAGTTCAAGCATATCAGCCATCTGCGCATCCCTCCACCCAAGCATCCTTCCATCCATCGATCCATCCATCCATCTGTCCATCCATCCATCTGTCCATCCATCCATCTGTCCATCCATCCATCTATCCATCCATCCATCCGTCTATCCATCCATATGTAGCTGTCCCTCCCTCCATGCATCTATACATCCATCCATCCATCCATCCATCCTTCCTTCCTTCCATCCATCCATCCATCCATCCATCCATCCATCCATCCATCCTCCATCAGTCCATCCATCCATCCTCCATCAGTCCATCTATTTATCCATCCATCCACACACCCACACACCCACCCATCCATCCATCCATCCATCCACCCACCCACCCACCCACCCACACATCCATCTATCCACTCATCCATCAGTCCATCCTTCGGATGAGACCTTAATAAACCGAGGCCTAAGTGCGCTTAGAACCACTGGATAAGGCGCATTATAAATATAATAAATTATTATTATTATAATCAGTCCATCCTCCATCAGTCCATCTATCCACCTATCCCTCCACCTCTGCGAGCAGCATCAAGGACCCCAATGAGCGAAAGAGCATGGAGACACAGCTGATGGAGTTTGGGCAGACTCCGAAGCAGCTGTTCACCTCGCCCCACCCCCAGCGCTTCTGCTCCAAGAAGATTCCACGACCCCTCAGTCAGGCTGACCCCATCCCCACCCCCAGGGCAGACAACCCAGCTTCACCAGGTATCTAATGCTCTGTGGTTATCAGAGGCTGGTTTCCCTGAACCTAGAAGCGATCTGAAAGCATCGTATGTGATCATCCCATGGGACTAGAGTCAAGTTCCATTTTGAAAGGTATGAGAAATGTTCAGAGGTGAGCGTTCTCAGCAAACACCTGTGTGGTGGCAGGTTCAATGAGCGTTCTCAGCAAGCACCTGTGTGGTGGCAGGTTCAATGAGCGTTCTCAGCAAGCACCTGTGTGGTGGCAGGTTCAATGAGGAGAAAAGCTTTGCGATTCATGAGCACTTGCTGTGAACGTTCATCTCTGAACGTTTTAAAATACCTTTTGAAATGAAATGCACCTCTGGTCCCACAAGACAATCCCACATGATGCTTTTAGATTGCTTCCGCGAAACCAACCTCAGGTATGCTTCCATCTTGTGCTGATATTAGTTTTGTGCGTGCTTTGGTTTTAGATGGATTTGAAATGATATGCTGAATGCCATCTCAGCATGAGAACTATGTCATTGCACTGCATAGAGCAACCACCTCAACATTTGTTGGCAAGTCTGCCTCTGTGAAGAGGAAGTTGTATTGAGGGAGCAAATGCTGTGAAGCCCATTGAAGACGACAGAGAACGCTATATGTAGTATATGGCAGAAGTGCAATGGACTAGATTATGTTTGATTAGATCTCGTTGGATTAGATTAGGACATGCGGCACCAAGAACAGCAGTAGTAGACTTGGAGTTGGCAACTACAGACAGCCATGGTTCATTGCAGAAATAGGTAAGGAGGTTCACCTATTGACAGATAACTGACCCCTGCTCCCAATGAGCATAATTGCAATTATTGAAAACTACTCACAATGCAATTTGGTTTGTTTGTTTAAAAAAGAAGATTTAAGTACTAACAACAACTTATGGCAGCTACAAAAAAACATTTTCATGCATGCTGCATATCGTACCTTACTTTACTTACACATTACCCCCCCCCCCCCCCCCCATCACCACCCCACCCCATCACCACCCACCCCTACCCCCCCCCCCCCCACCCCACCCACCCCACCCACCCTTCCTACCCTATCATCTGCAGCCCCTGGCTGCTAGGCTTTTAGGGCAGCTAAAGAATCCAAGTAGGGAAGGGTGGGGGATGGGAAATGGGGATGGAGGTGGGGTAACTAACAGGGTCGGGGTAACAGGGCCAGATTGTGCCTGCCCCACCAAGCAGCTAAAGAGGTCAAGTAGGAAAGGGTGGGGGGGTGGGGAATTAGGGTGGGGGATGGGGGTGAGGGAACAGGGTCAGATCATGCCTGCTCCAATGGTGTCTCTAAATCTTTCTGGAAGATCGAGCCCCAGCTACTCACAACAAAGACCTAGTACAGCAGTAGCCAAACCCCCATTCCCAGCCTTAGGAAACTTCACTACATGCATGTCCCAGTCAAACAGAGAAATCGGGTACTAGCCTTCCACTGATGGGCCACACTAGCAGGCTCGTCCGAGGAGAGAAGTGTGATGTTGGTGGTTTAATTCACAGTGACTCCCACACAGAATAACAACAAAATTATTACATGCTCACTACCTCACATACGGAAACTTGGCTGTTTATTCCGCACACAGAATGACAATAAAGTGTGAATAATTGACTCGATGCACTTTCAGCTGAATTAGGTCACGATAAATATTATGTTTGTAGCATTCGTCAAGGTGATTAGGCCATGTTTCAAGCATAATAACCTATGTAAAAACATTGCAAATTAGATGCTGTGGCCCGCCAGCGGAGCGGGGACTGCACCCCTCTCCTCAGATGAGTCCACTAGTATGACCCATCAGTGGAAGGCTAACCGAAAAATAAACATGATGATGATGATGATGATGATGATGATGATGATGATGATGATGATGATGGGAATCTTCCTTGTATTCCAGGAGCAGCAGATGGCAGTCCAGAAGAGCCGACATCTGACCAGGGCTCTGTGTGGGACGGTGCTGACTTCAGCAAGCTCCGTGTCTATACAGAACATGGACTCCACAAGGAGTGAGTAGTATATCGTGTAATGGGGTAAAAAGTAAGTACCTTTTGTCAGAAAGAAAGAATCCAGATTTCTCCCGTTCCAGGGATTGAACCGCAGCACTGCGCCTCGCACATAATCAAACACCAAGGCTTGCATGCCTAAATCTGCCGGTCAAAAGACAGAGTTTCAATAGGAAAGTAGAGGTTGACGGGATGACCATGCAGTCATGCCAGAGGGGAGACTACTGGATATGGGGCTGCCTGGAGCCGTCGGTCTAAATTGTAAACATGATGGAAGGTTGACATGAGGAAGCTCGTTTTTGGACCCTGTGTGAGTGTGAATGAGTATGAATCTACAATGCACCTTCCCCTCAGTGTGACTGTGAGAGCGTTGGTTCAACATTTATGCTGTGCCTAAAAAGAAATAAATGTCCTAAAAGGTCCAGCTTCCTCATCCTTTCATCATGTTTACAGTTTGTCATTTTGAGAGCTAAAGTCGTATAAGATGAACATCATTTGATAAGTGAAGACAAAATGAATATGATATCGCCATGCAGTATGGAGAGAATATTACTATTTCACACCTGGTACAGCCATCTGGCATTTCTTTGTTCTTTTTTCGAAAATGAGTACCCAAGTTTACTCGGCAATGTGAGGTGTACTGTGAGCGTATGTGGCTTTCTTATTAATAAGGGATTTCGAACACTCACTCACACACACAGACACACACACACACACACACACACACATACACAGACCTGTTTACCTATACGATTTTGGCATATTTTTTACGCCAAACTATTGAAAATACGACTACTACGACTTGTGTGAAAAAATATGACAATCCTGAAATCGAAAAATACGACAATCGTGAAATCGAAATGTGTATTTTTTCGCGAAGTTCCGACCCCAATTTAATTTTCCTGAGGCCGGAAGCAGCCACGTACTGTTCAAGTTTTGACAAGAGCTCTTCATCGGCCATTTGTGTAACAGGTGTTGACAACACTGTTGTGACTGGCCCAGGTGCTGGGGTAAGAAGTGGGTCAGGCAATCTTAAAATAATATTTGCAGGGAGGATACCTCAAAGTTCAACATCAACTATTTCATAGAGTTAGTCTGCGTCAACCACCATAAGGCAGATCGAGTGTGTGTGTAGTCAAGGGGGAGGCAACTCTTCACTTGCATTGCCTCTTTGTATGCAAACCAAAAGCTGCATTTTTGAAATTGTCGGCCCGCGCAAAAAATACGCACAGTTTTAAAAAAATACGCATATCTGAACCAGTGAGTACGCCGAGGCAAAATTTGGAGTACCCAGGTCTGCATACACACACACTCACACACACACACACACACACACACACACACACACACACACACACACACACACACACACACTCACACACACACTGCAATCTTTGATATTTCAAGCAATAAAGCAATAAAGATTTTCCCTATTTTATTTCTCTCATGAAATAGACAAATGCATCTCTTTTTTCCTCTCAACCTTTCTTTCTCTCAACCTTTCTTTCTCTTGACTTTAAGTTGCATTGTTTATCAACGATCTTTTGTTTGTTTATTTATCACTCTTATCCTCTCTATTTTCAGTGCTGTCTCAGCTGTTCAACTCACTCATGATGGGAAAAACATTATCTCTGTCTCTTTTGGTAAGCAGTGGTTTTCTTGGTTGAGTTTGTTGTTGTTGTTGTTGCTCTTACTTGTTTTCTTTCTTCCTCTGCCATTTTAATGTGCAAGTTTCTTTGATCTGGTTGTATTGTTAGTGTTATTTATTGTTATATGCTCAAAAGTAATAATGTTGAAACTCTGAGAGAAAACATTCATGTTGAATACAGTTGATGGATACAC
>JAWQFJ010032973.1:12500-28656 GCA_034096865.1 Theodoxus fluviatilis
AGTGCAATCCCTTGCAATGCAATACACTGATATGCAGTCCAATCCAAAGCAGGTTAAAGCAAATGCGTAACGTGGTTGGTGGGGTGGGTTGGGTTGGTTTGTTGGCCAATGAATGGGTCGGTCAGTCAGCTAGACAGTCTGTTATGCAGTTGATTGGTTGGTTGGTTGTATGGTTGATTGGTTGCCTTTTGATGGCCAACTTTAACTAATGCAGTAACAATAACATTTATAAAGATCGAACATCTCTGAGATGTGATAATAACAACTGTTCATGAGAAAAACAAGTTATCATGGAGACCATAGCATCTTATTCCATCGCTGATGTGGTTGAGTTAGTCAGTGAGATTGGTGTCGGTCCAGTTCCAGTTTGACCACGACTCGGGGGTGACGTGTCAGGCTCTGGACAGCCGGTGCTCTATGCTGGCCACAGGTAGCAAGGAGGGCTATCTGACTCTGTGGGACCTCAACACCTTCAACATCAGTGTGCAGGTCTCAGGTGAGGGTGGATGGATGGATGGAGTTTTACGGGCTATCAGCCTCTATAGGTTATGTAATTGTAAAGCCATTGAGCAAGAAAATAACAGTTTAGGGTAACTCCAAATCAAGGCATGGTGTTCCTATTTATTCGCCTCTTATGAATCATGTAGGGAGACGTGGTGGGTCAATTCTGAACCCCAACCCACAGGGTTTTTTGTCAGGTTACTTTTGTAGAAGACCAAATAGCTTAAAATTTAATCAACTCTTTGGTAGCAGAAAGAAGAACGTACTGTCAAATCTAGTAGAATTCCTGAATATTATTTGTAAAAAAAAATAACTGAATAACTCTAAACCACAATTTCATTGCTTATGTTGCGTGTATTGAGTTGTATTTTTCCTCCATATACAATTTTTCCTCATTGTACATTTCTTTTCCCGTTTTTCTATTTTTGACTTTTTGTTTCTTCTTTTTTTTTTTTCCATTTCTGATTCAATTATGTATGTTATAGTTGGTTTTGTTGTTAATATTCTAAATGCCCCCAAGGGTAATGAATAAATTGTGCCTTGCCTTGACGGGCCTGGCACCCAAACTTGAACTTGAGAGGATGGAGAGGAGGACAGTGAAGAGGAGGTGGAGGTAGTTTATGAGTTGTAGAGAATGAACAAACGATAAAAATCATTGCTCAGGGCCCGTATCCAGAACGGCGAGTTATTTTAACCCCGATTTATATCTAAACTCAGACGATTCCAACTGTCTGTTCCGCTCTCCCTTGGCTGGAAACCAGTATATATAGCAAAGCGCAACCTAGGATCCTCTCACGAGCGTACCTTATCTAACTGATCAAGATAACCCGGGGTTAGGGGATAAATCGAGTGTTAAAAAGATAAATCGCCGTTCTGGATACGGGCCTAGGTCACATACCTATAACAATAACGATGCAGACATAATAAATTCATATTGAACGATAGGTTATGGAGGAACAGGTGATGTAAAGATGAAGTGGAGGAGGAGGAGGAGATGGGAAGAAGAAGGAGGGAGGGAAGAAGGGAGAAAGAAGTGTGGGAAGAGGTAAAGAAGGAGGAAGAGGCAGAAGAAGAAAGAGGAGGAGAAGGATGGTAGTAACAGTAGCAGGACAAGCATGAGAAGATGCAGGAGAACAGCTGGAGGAAGGTGGGTTGGGTGTGTATGCCATGTGCAAAATGCTAGCCTTGACCCTGAGGTATAAGGAAGTGTTCATTTGACTTTGCAGTCTACAGAGGTATCTGGCTTCTTTTTTTTTCAGCCCACCATGGTCGGGTCAACAGTGTGCTCCTGAGCAAAGGTAAGCAGTCTTTCTTGCCATACTGACTCCTGGCAAATCAGCTAAGGGGGGAAAATATGGTTATTGTAGCATAGACACACACATACACACACACACACATACTTTGTTTTTTAGGAGGTCAGATTGAGGCTGAGCATGTGTGTGTGTGCGTGCGTGTGTGTGTGCGTGCGCGCATGTGTGTGTAAAGAAATGTCATGAATACAGTCGATTCATCTGACCATTAATCAAAGTTTCTCTTTTGCTCAGAATGCATTCTTACATGAGTAATGCTGATAAAGAAGATGGTACAGCATGAGTTTGCTGTTTTCCTTTGATTTTTCTGTTCTTTTCTTCATTTTCCCCAGTATTTGAAATAAAATTGAGGGTAAGTAGGAAATAAATTGGGTCAGTTGGATTACCATGACCACAACTTTGTATATATATTTTTAACCCGAGAAGTTGCTTGCATTGCAAAACTTTAATATTTATCACTCACTGAGTATGAGCAAGAAAGGCTAAAGTGTCAAAAACGACAAAACAACCCCAAAATTATCCCTTTTAGTTTTACAAATTCCTTAGAAAACAATTCAATTATTTTTTCTCTGCCCAGGAAATCATTTTTTCGGTTGATTCATTCATTAGTTTATTAAGTCTAAAACATGATGAGGTTCTGATGGCCTCGTATTTTACAAAACAAATACAAAATATTAAAAGGTAAAACAGCGCAAATTTTAGGCTAAAAGCCTTCATCAGGCACATAAAATTTGCGCTGTTTTACCCTTCATCAGGTGCCGAAAATTTGCGCTGTTTTACCTTTTAATGTTTTGTATTTGTTTTGTAATATATGCGGCCATCAAAACCTCACCGTGTTTTAGACTTTTGCTTTAGTGCCGTGGCAGTCCCTTGTTTTAGACATTAGTTTATTAGTTATTTGGCAAAATAACTCAAAAAGTACAGCACAGATTCTGATGAGATTTGATGCTAGGTCAGGATTTCACCCAAGGAACAATCCATTGCATTTTGTCGGCTATCTGTTGTCTCATGTTGGAGTTACAACCATCAAGAGGACTGTCATTGCCTAGGCCATAGGCCAGCACGTGTTGAAAGTCGTGTATGCGTTCCACCCTCTGAGACTGCTAGCAGGCACTAAAATGAACTACAGCATCAGGCCTGGCTAGCAGCAGATGCTCCCTGAATTGTACAGGCTGTGGCAGAGCATCTGTGATACCTTCACCACTGTGGCTGCCTTGGTAGAGGCCAGCACTCTCCGATGCCATCTCTAGTTTTATATGCAAAGCTCCCCTACAACTTTGCTAGGTGTTGACTCAAAAAAGAAAGTTCCAATGATTTTGACCTGACCCATCGTGCACATTTATTTTAAGTAAAATCTGGCGCTGCAAGTGATGGGTTTGCATGCCTGCAGTGCATCTGTGCAGAATGGGAGATGTAAGACATGAAAAATAAATGCATTTGTAACTAACGTTCGATCTTCCCAGCCCATTGTTCATCTCGCTGTCGTCTCACTATCTCTGCATTACCCTGTGCAGACGGCAGGCGCCTGGTGTCCTGTGGGGAGGACCGCTACATCAAGGTGCTGGATGCTGCCTGCGGTTTGGAACTCTTCACCAAAGACCTGGCACAGGAACTGCTGTGAGTGGTGTCCCCTTGTTGAGGACTGCTTTCCTTGTGTGTGTGTGTGAGTGTGTATGTGTGTGTGAGTGTGTTTGTGTGCGGGAGTGTGTGTGTGCATGCAAGTGTGTGAGTGTGTTTGTTTGTGTGTGTGTGCATGTTTGTGTGTGTGTGTGTGTGTGTGCATGTAGTGTGTGTGTGTGTGTGTGTGTGTGTGTGTGTGTATGCTTGTGCTTTATTGCATGCATCTGTGCATCCATCCATCCATCCATACATGTGTCCATCCATCCACCCATCCTTTTATTCATCCTACGTCTATTATGCTGATGTTTTAGAAGTGACTCTACTGAATATCCTGCACTAGCAACGTAGGTACAAAAGTTTTTGTGGTGATGGTGGATTTTGTTGCTGTGAACAAGTGGTAATGCTGGATTTCTTTGAATGTGAAGTGTATTTGGTTTAAATAGGCCCCAACATCCAGTTCCACCCCTTTCACTACTTGGGGGCCAGCTCTGTTAGAGCTACTGAAGCCTAGCAGCCATGGGGCCAAGCTCTCTTAGAGCTACTGAGGCCTAGCAGCCATGGGGCCAAGCTCTGTTAGAGCTACTGAAGCCTAGCAGCCATGGGGCCAAGCTCTGTTAGAGCTACTGAAGCCTAGCAGCCATGGGGCCAAGCTCTGTTAGAGCCACTGAAGCCTAGCAGCCATGGGGCCAAGCTCTGTTAGAGCTACTGAAGCCTAGCAGCCATGGGGCCAAGCTCTGTTAGAGCCACTGAAGCCTAGCAGATGTGGGGCCAAGCTCTGTTAGAGCCACTGAAGCCTAGCAGTCATGGGGCCAAGCTCTGTTAGAGCCACTGAAGCCTAGCAGCCATGGGGCCAAGCTCTGTTAGAGCTACTGAAGCCCAGCAGCTGTGGGGCCAAGCTCTGTTAGAGCTACTGAAGCCTAGCAGCCATGGGGCCAAGCTCTGTTAGAGCTACTGAAGCCTAGCAGCCATGGGGCCAAGCTCTGTTAGAGCCACTGAAGCCTAGCAGCCATGGGGCCAAGCTCTGTTAGAGCTACTGAAGCCTAGCAGCCATGGGGCCAAGCTATGTTAGAGCTACTGAAGCCTAGCAGCCATGGGGCCAAGCTCTGTTAGAGCTACTGAAGCCTAGCAGCCATGGGGCCAAGCTCTGTTAGAGCTACTGAAGCCTAGCAGCCATGGGGCCAAGCTCTGTTAGAGCTACTGAAGCCTAGCAGCCATGGGGCCAAGCTCTGTTAGAGCCACTGAAGCCTAGCAGCCATGGGGCCAAGCTCTGTTAGAGCTACTGAAGCCTAGCAGCCATGGGGCCAAGCTCTGTTAGAGCCACTGAAGCCCAGCAGCCATGGGGCCAAGCTCTGTTAGAGCCACTGAAGCCCAGCAGCCATGGGGCCAAGCTCTGTTAGAGCCACTGAAGCCTAGCAGCCATGGGGCCAAGCTCTGTTAGAGCCACTGAAGCCTAGCAGCCATGGGGCCAAGCTCTGTTAGAGCTACTGAAGCCTAGCAGCCATGGGGCCAAGCTATGTTAGAGCCACTGAAGCCTAGGAGCCATGGGGCCAAGCTATATTAGAGCTACTGAAGCCTAGCAGCCATGGGGCCAAGCTATGTTAGAGCCACTGAAGCCTAGGAGCCATGGGGCCAAGCTATGTTAGAGCTACTGAAGCCTAGCAGCCATGGGGCCAAGCTCTGTTAGAGCCACTGAAGCCTAGCAGCCATGGGGCCAAGCTCTGTTAGAGCTACTGAAGCCTAGCAGCCATGGGGCCAAGCTCTGTTAGAGCCACTGAAGCCTAGCAGCCATGGGGCCAAGCTCTGTTAGAGCTACTGAAGCCTAGCAGCCATGGGGCCAAGCTCTGTTAGAGCTACTGAAGCCTAGCAGCCATGGGGCCAAGCTCTGTTAGAGCTACTGAGGCCTAGCAGCCATGGGGCCAAGCTCTGTTAGAGTTACTGAAGCCTAGCAGCCATGGGGCCCAGCTTTGTTAGAGCTACTGAAGCCTAGCAGCCATGGGGCCAAGCTCTGTTAGAGCTACTGAAGCCCAGCAGCCATGGGGCCAAGCTCTGTTAGAGCCACTGAAGCCTAGCAGCCATGGGGCCAAGCTCTGTTAGAGCTACTGAAGCCCAGCAGCCACGGGGCCAAGCTCTGTTAGAGCTACTGAAGCCTAGCAGCCATGGGGCCAAGCTCTGTTAGAGCTACTGAAGCCCAGCAGCCATGGGACCAAGCTCTGTTAGAGCTACTGAAGCCCAGCAGCTGTGGGGCCAAGCTCTGTTAGAGCCACTGAAGCCTAGCAGCCATGGGGCCAAGTTCTGTTAGAGCCACTGAAGCCTAGCAGCCATGGGGCCAAGTTCTGTTAGAGCTACTGAAGCCCAGCAGCTGTGGGGCCAAGCTCTGTTAGAGCTACTGAGGCCTAGCAGCCATGGGGCCAAGCTCTGTTAGAGCTACTGAAGCCTAGCAGCCATGGGGCCAAGCTCTGTTAGAGCTACTGAAGCCTGGCAGCTGTGGGGCCAAGCTCTGTTAGAGCCACTGAAGCCTGGCAGATGTGGGGCCAAGCTCTGTTAGAGCTACTGAAGCCTAGCAGCCATGGGGCCAAGCTCTGTTAGAGCTACTGAAGCCTAGCAGCCATGGGGCCCAGCTTTGTTAGAGCTACTGAAGCCTGGCAGCTGTGGGGCCAAGCTCTGTTAGAGCCACTGAAGCCTGGCAGATGTGGGGCCAAGCTCTGTTAGAGCTACTGAAGCCCAGCAGCTGTGGAGTCAAGCTGAAGAGAGGGGCATCAAGGGGTTCTAGGAGTGTGCTGTACAACTTATCATTATTGTTGTTGTTATTGTCACTGGAAGGTGCCCATCCCTGCTTCTCCTTGCACCCAGAGTGCATTACATATTAATGTACTTTTTGTTTTCATTGTCATACACAGGTGCCTTGCATTCATTGTATTTTATGTACTTGTCATTCTTGTTGTTGTTGTATTATTGTTGTTGTTGTGTACAGATGCCTGTGCTGCGCCTTTATGCATTTGTTGTATTTGATATACTTGTCATAACCGTTGTTGTTGTTGTTTGCAGATGCCTGTGCTGGGCGGGACGGTGGGCAGTGGCAGGGTCAGTCAGTGGTCAGCTTCAAGTGTGGGACATGGACAGAGGCCAGCTCCAACAAGAGTTGTCTGCCCACAATGGTAATGTAGATGGATGGATATAGGGACGGAGTGAGGGAGGAAGGATGATGGGTTGGACAGATGGAAGGAGGGACTAGTGGATGGATGAATGGATGGATGGATGATTGCTGGAGGGAAGTATGCATACATGCATTGATTGACAGATTATTTCAGTGTACAATTGATCAAACAATGAATAAGTTGATTCATTTGGTCGTTGAGTCAGTCTGAGCTGAAAGAAGGTGGATTGGGTTTAATTCCAAGGTTTGGGTTGTTCTCCATTGGATTAGTGGGTAACTTTCATTGACTGGTCAGGTTAGTTTGTAAGGTGTGTTTGTCTTTTGTCTGGATAAGGATGCAGTAAATCTGTTTTGTTTTGGTTATTTTGTTGGTGGGTGGGTGGGTGATTGTTTGCTCGCTTGCTTGCACGCTACCTTGCTTGCTTGCTTACTAGATTGCTTGGGTGGATGAGTAAATTGATTAATGGATGGGTGGATTTGTTGAGTGGGGAGCTGATTGAATGTGATGGATGAATAAGTTTTGGAACTGTTTGAGTGAGAGAGTTAGGTTGGGATAGTTGGGGCTGTTTGGCTGGCTAGCCATCTCTCTCTCTCTCTCTCTCTCTCTCTCTCTCTCTCTCTCTCTCTCTCTCTCTCTCTCTCTCTCCTCCCTCCCCCCCCCCCTCTCTCTCTCTCCCCCCCCCCTCTCTCTCTTCTCTCTCTCTCTCTCTCTCTCTCTCTCTCTCTCTCTCTCTCTCTCTCTCTCTCTCTCCCTCCCCCCCCCCTCCTCTCTCTCTCTCCCCCCCTCTCTCTCTTTCTCTCTCTCTCTCTCTCTCTCTCTCTCTCTCTTTCTCTCTCTCTCTCTCTCTCTCTCTCTCTCTCTCTCTCTCTCTCTCTCTCTCTCTCTCTCTCTCTCCCCCCCCCCCCTCCCCTCGCCTCCTAATTTTTGTTCCCATGCCATTCATAGAAGTGGGCAGCCCGAAGACCATCCCCTGTGTTTCAGATGCTGTCACTTGCCTGCATGTGCAGGAGGGAGTCACAGTGCTGACCGGAGGAAAGGACAAGAGAGTGATCATGTGGAAGCCCAGTCTCTAGTCGTCTTGCCTGTCTGCAGGAAACCCTGTTGCCTCCATACCTCTCTAGTCATCTTGCCTGTCTGCAGGAAACCCTGTTGCCTCCATACCTCAAGCTCACAGAAGTTCTACAGCAAAATCTGGAACAGAGATAGGAAAGAGAAAGCCCAACACAACATGGAGAATGATTGGACTTTTGCAGCAGTCTATGTGAAAGTTGTTGGCATGCTGTATTCCAGAGTCAATAAGGGAGTTATCTCTCTCAGGTCAGTCTCTCAGGTATGATGGAAACTTCAGGGTCTTCAGGAGCTCTAGAGATGAAAGAGCATGTCTTCCTGAATAGAGGAATTCTGTGTCACCATGTAAAAAGAAAGAAAACAAACGAATGAATAAATACGTAGTCAGTTGTGCATTTATGAATCCCACAATGATCGACAGTTGCAGGCTGAAGTCTCGAGTGCTGTACTTTTGTCAGAATGCTGCCAAAGAGATTAGTCTATGCTAGTAAAAACTGTAGAAGTGGTAGAGAATACAGAGTGATAAAAATATGTACTGTTAAAACAGGTATGCAAGATTTTCTCCAGGCGAGTATGCTTGGTGATTCATGTACACAAAATTAGCCATTTTTGACTTGTTGCCTCTGAAAAGTGGAACTGGAAAATGTTGCTCTGTCATGTTGTCACTTCCTCCAACTTCATTGCCTGTTTGTGATGAGGGGTTCCAGTCCAACCACAAGACAACAGTGATGTAGCACCCATTTGAATGGAATTGTAGACCAGTCCTCTGGTTGAGGTATCCACTGCCTGTCTACAACCCTCCGGAAAATTGCAGAATACTTGTTGATAATGAGTGGTTTGACTTTGAAGTGGCAACTCTGATGTGATGTTTTGCAATTAGGTTGATGGAATGTGCAGCGTGCCAAAAGCTCTGCTGAGTATCATACTGTTCTGTGCTCTTGAGGAAACCTTGTATTACAGTCAACAAAAACTGCCAATGATTTTATATTTAAAGGTGATGGTGATGATTTTGATGAGGATATTGGTGTTGTAAACATGCTATCATATCATCATTGTCATCTTGGAATAATAATAATAATAATAATAATAATACAGGATATTTGTACGCACATACCTTCCCTAATAGGCAAGCTCATGGCGTTTACAATGAAAAGTCCGCACTCATACAAAGCATTCCAACACTCGCACACTGTACAGTTGAAATAAAAGAAGAGGAATATTCCTATTGTTGTGCGAAAAATAAGAAAAATCACTATTCACTGTTGTCTGTATTAGTATTGCTTATTCTTAGCTATTTTAAATGATTTGTCATACAGCACACCAACATATCAACGTTATTCTTCTTGGTCTTGGAATGAAAGTTGTCAAAATTTTCAAAAGTAGATAACAGGCTCATGAAATTCAGAGTTAAGGAGAATGTTCACTATTTTACCCTTTTAAAATTTTCTTTAATGCACAACATACATAAAAATGATTTCTATGCAGCACTTATCACAAGATCTGGCTCAAAGAAGCTGATTCAAAGGAATTAGCTTTTCATTTTACATGTGATATTTAGATTTAGATTAGAGAAGATTAAAATACACAAACTATGAACAAACAACACAAACTTGATGATATTTGTGATAGAAACTTTTGTGGAGTCCACATAGATATCAGGACATTGAAAGTAAATCGGGGTTTTAAACACTGATTTGACGTTGGCTAGATTTAGAGACAATTGTAATAGGCTAATTATCCTGACTTGCTTAAAATGTGGAAACTGAAAACAATTTTAGGCTTATGAATACTGATTAGGTGTACATTTAATAGTGCAATTCTCCCTAAAATTACATGCCAAGTGGGATAGAAACATATAAGGAATTCTTTGCCGCTTACTCTTTAGACAAGTGTCATCGCATATTTTTGTTGAAACAAGCTGGTTCCACATTCATCTTGGCATACACTGAGGAAACGCAGACATGAAGTCCTGGTTATATTTATACCTGTCATGGTTTGCTCAAAGATGATTTCCTGGGGGTCAGAATATACTCCGTCATACTCTCTAAACGAATATGTGTTCATACAAATGTGTTTTTGTTGAAGCACATTTTGATGTTGGCTTAGTTGGAAATAATTTGCAGACTTGGCAAAATGATGGTTCAAAATTTTAACCATACTTGGAATTACTTGAAAATAATTACCATCTGATGGTGAGAAATACTGTTCATTATGATCCAGTGTTGTTGTTTTTTTATGTGTGCGTTAGACACACTAGCTCAAAACCAGTGTAGGCCTTGTGCTGCTTGGGAATCATTTCAAGAATGAAATATAATGGCTCAATTCACATATGATCTCAAATTGCAAAATCTTGTCTTTTTTTCAGAAATTGAAATAAGCTCAACGTGTGCCAAACATGGGAATATCAGGAAATGTGATTTACCATGAGATTTTTTGCCCAAACAGAACTTGAGATGGTTTTGGTTGTAATTTCTAAATGCATGTTGCATACGTGCATTGTTAGAATAATTGGTTGGACTTGAAATGTTCCTGATTTTGATGCTGTTGTCATGGATTGAGAATTAACACATCTGGCTGAGAGTTCACTAGTCCTTAAAATGCCAAAATATGGCTTTGGAATATTGGCTTAAATATTTTAAACTGTCAGAAAATGCAGGTATGAAAATGATGGTTGATGTTATGACTCATTGGCCATGTTCACTTTGAAGAAGTAGGCAGATACAGCATGTGCATTGAGTGTAAGTATTATTGAAATAATGTTTATGCATAACCCAGGAGTATTAGCAAAGTTTATATCTATCATCTGATATAGACCTTGAAATAATTTTTTTGTATTGGTTTCAAAACGCACTTTGAAAATTGCCAGTACCATTATTCATGCATGATTCAAATGAGAATAATGTGTGGGAATACTGAAACTTTCTTTCATATTGAAGGAATGGATTTTTATGTTGCTGTATCATCATCATCATCATCATCATCATCATCATCATCATCATCATCATCATCATCATCATCATCATCATCATCATCATCATCATTCTTTATGAAATACTCAGAACAGGGATTCTCTCTCCCTAAATTTGCCCCCTCCTTCTTTTCTTTTTCTGTTTTGATGTGATTTAAAACCATTGATATAATGAGAGTTGCTCATTGTTAAAGATTACTTTATTTTGATTAATATATCATGTTGTCAATAAAAAGGGGTGTGGTATTGAGTTGGTTTACAAATTACACACTCCTCACAAGTGTTTGTTTTCCCCTAAATTGTTTTAGGTAGCATATTCTTCAAACACTTTTTCCAAATATTAGTCCATTCCATTAAAAAAAGTTTTCAGAAACATTTCCATGTATAGATTTTTTTCATGCTTTGCATTAATTCCTCCTGAGAAAGATCTTATTTATCTTGCATAGATTATGTCTACTCCTAAAAGGATAAGTGGGTATGTTTTGTTCATGTCCTGAAAGAGCTTGATTTAAGTCATATCTGAAAACGTACAAAGATTGGATGAATGATAGTATCAGCACCAATGTCTCAAAGGTGTGTGATTTAACCTTAGAAGTGTGACAGGGTCAACATTTGACAAAATTTCATATTCAGAAACTTCAACATTTCATCCAAAACAACTGTCGAACAGGAATTGGGGCAGAAATTTTCCCTTGGTGATACATCTAGGGTTAAGTCCAGTTCAACAGGCCCGCTAACTATCATTTGCATGAATGACTAATTATCTTGAAGCAGGGCACATCCCATAGTTGCATCCTATAGCTTGGCCAGTTCTTCAGGTGAGGAATTTTACCCAGGGTATTTCATCACACACCTTGCATCTCTATAGATAGCAACCAGTGATGCCTGCTGCATAATGAATTTTCAGTTTCAACCGTCTTCCAGTGTCTCAAGTTCCTCTGTTGAGGAGAATGGATTTTACTTGAATGGTTGTCCTTTTGTTTTCTGCCAAAGTTGTTGAGGTGCTGAAGTTTGTTTTTCTGTAGTTTGATCAAAACTTCCGTCTGATTATGGATGACTTTTCATTTCCAGTTGATCCTCATCTTGTCTGAGACTGACTTTTCTCCTTTGAAAAGTGGTTGCTCAATAGCAGTTATTGCTAAGTTTGTGTTTGCCCAATGTTTTGTAGTTGAAGAATTGGTCCCGTTAACTGTTTCCAAACTTGCCAGAGGTGAGGTGATCTATATCTTTCATGTTGCTAGAATGTGCCACTTACATACGAAAAGATACATGACATTTTAAAATCATGTCACCGGACATTGCCACAAATCGATGGTGCTCATTAAGAATCAAACTATCTTGTTGGGGTAGTTTATTTTGTGTGTGTGTGTGTTTTAATTTATTTAATTTTTATAAAATAAAGTAGTTACATGTACATACACTGTGCATGTTAACGCAATTATTTATTTCAGGTATGATGTAGACATCACATCTGTTCACTTCCTGAACTCGACAGAGGGAAAATAGTACAGCCAGTGACAGATATGAAAAGAGCAACCTGTGATCTCCTTTCAAATTACGCCTGTTTACCATGTTGATGTATCGATTTGAAATGGAGAAAATGAATATTCACCTAATCTGATCTAATAGGCCTTGGTATGTAATGGTGTGTATACCATGGTGGTGAGTTGATAATGAGAAGGAAAAAAGTTATCATATTTTATTCACAGTAGCCACAGTTTGTGCTTGAGGCTATTTTTGTATAGATACCGTTGGCCAACGTACTCTAACCCATGAGTCACCCGCCAACATTTTTGTGTGAGTTATGCTAGCGACGGCACCTTAGTAACTCAGTGGTTAGAACGCTCAGACCTTTAAACTGTGGGGTTTGGGGCTTGATCTCCACCTGAGACCATAAAGACTTTCTATCTCCTGCAGGGACGTTGAAAACTCGAGTGCTTGAACCACTTGCCAGTTTGCTGTTTTTGAGTGAGGGCTTTTAGATGCCACAGCTCTCCAGTTGAGGAGAAACGAAGTGATGATTGATGATTTGTTGGGGTTTTTTGGGGGGTGGGGGGGTGGGGTGGAGGTACTGTGGTGTGTAAGTGTGTTGCAATTGTTGTTCTTAGCAGCCTGCTATGTGTGGTAGAACGGAAAACTGCCACTGTTATGCATTGTCCAGTTCAGAAGTTTTGTGGTTTTCCTTTATTCCAGAGGTGAACAGAAACATAATTTGTGTCATTAATCGTTTGTTGTGTTGTTACTTGTGTGTTTCTTGTATATTTCCCCCATCATTTCATTTTATGGTGGAAGTAGAGTTTTCTATTTCATTATTTGCTGTGCATATTTTGATGAGTTGATGATTGGAAAGGTGGAACAGATTATGTTTAATCATGGTACATTCCATGTGTAGGTGACTTAGTTTTTTTAATCAAGTTTTATGTTAAAATTCTAATGTTAAGTTTACACAAGTTTTGTGCAATTGTTTAAGTCAGTGTGTGTAGTTCATGTTTTCATATCAGGAGTCCGTGGACCAGTGATATAATGATTGGAATGTTGAGAAGAACAGAGGGGCTCTAGTTATGATAGTTGATGGTACTTATAATGTACAAATTATACTTTATTGTACTCACGAGGTAGATTTATGACTGGCATTAAATCTGTCTTCATAGATCTTTGATGACAACCAAGGACACTATTTATTTAGAAAGAGATGCATTTGAACATAATTCATTTGCTCTTGTTGCAATACTTGAACTGCAGTAAGTTTGATTAATTGTGCATTCAGTTTGCATTCAAATTTTCTTTGACAAGTTTTCGTTTTCTTTTGAAATAAGGGTGGAGGGTTTTTTCTGTTTGATTCTGGCTGCAATGTCAGGAATGTTACAGGTGTAGAAAGGTGCATGTGGTTTGCTTTAGCAGCAAAAACCAAGACTCGGGTGTTCGAGATGTATTGGATGTTGAGATTTTTCTCGTTGCACCTTTGAATGGGATTGTTCACTCGTTATTCTAGAGTGTACTTTACTGTTTCCTGTGTTTTCTCAATAAATAATGCAAGTACTTTAGTAGTGTTTTGCATTGTTGTTCTTTCTTGCCCTATTTTTCTCTCACTCCCTATTTTTCTCTCACTTCCTCTCTCTTCTGTCTGTCTCTTTCTCTCTCTCTCTCTCTCTCTCTCCCTCTCCTTCCCTCTATGTTATCGCTTCCTTTCTTTCTAGTTTCTCTTTTCTGGTCTGTCCCTTTGTCTCTCTTTCTCTTGCTTTAGCTGTTTTTCGTAGGTTCCTTTATATCTGTTTCTTCTCCTACTCTTAGATCTCTATTATTTCTTACCTATCTACCTGTTACTGTATCACTAATCTCTTGCTTTTTCTCATTTTCATCTTCTCTGTTTCTTTTCTTCACGCTCTCTCCTTTGCTCTTCATCCTGCACCCCGGCAGCCCCTACCCCGAACCGAGCTCATTAGTCTGATCAAGACTGATTTGTCCGGGACCTCTACTAACGAGCCCACCCACTTACTCCGCTCAGGCAGCACGTCCCCACTGCCTCTGAGACTACAGCGGCGACCGCCTAAATTCAGAGAGCAAAATCGAATAATTCCCCCAGATACTAAACAAACACGGGGTCGAGGCACAAAAAACACCTGTCTCGCGCTGTTCAACGCATTCACACACGAAGCTCCCAACAGGCTACAAGCTCTCTCCGGACATTGACCCTCACAAAACTTAGCCCCGAGCAATCGCAAGAGAAGACGCTCACAAATCTCCTGCCTGACGTACTGATACGCATTACTGATCATTCTGCCTCATACGCAATTAACTACCCCGTTGGCTCCCCAAACCCCCCCTCCATGCTTGCAGAGAACCCATGCACGCCTGGACTTCATTGGCAAACAACAACTAACAACCCCGACCCGCACCAGGAAAGGAACGCCCCTGCGCTGAGGACGCCCGCTACCCTCCAGCCGGTTTCGGGAAATCCTTTTCCCCCACCGACTTAAACAGCTTTACCTGCCCGGCCTCTCTTGCCATATAAATCACATGCAGCGTGAAAAATTCGGCGATATGGGGTCTTCACCCCAAGCCGAAGAGACAATTGAATATCACTTAGGCTAGTACGTGCACTAGCTATTCCTTCACTCAACACTATGCCTAAATCAGCTCGTCACTCTTGTACCTAACCGTCCCACACGACTCGCAAATGCTCATGTCATCTCAACCCCAATTTACTCCGGTTTCAAAGCCAGGTGGTGCCATATGGTGAGTATCTCTGGGCCTCCCCGCAAGTTCGTAGCCCTACAGGCCCCGGCAGTGGGGAACCTTATCATCTTAAAAGTCATCTTCAATAAATAACAGGTAAATCCCACCATTGGTCCACACCACACCACGCGGCATCCCACATGGTAAAGCTTCCAAGTGTTTTCTTGTCCAGTACCTACAGTACCGGTAGCCTCGGGATAATACCTCTAAGAATTCACTTGTTGGATCTTGAATACGCGTGTCCCGAAGCACCTTCAAACTCCAGTCATGTACCGGCCCACTCGAGACTATGAATATCGCAAACCAGTACTTGATTAGACCCCCCCCCCCCCCAACCCAGTATTAAACGAGCGCATGGCCGCGCGAGCGGGGCACAACCGCCCCATTCTCCCGAGCCGGCAACCGGGAGCAGATCCCCCGGTCCTAGCCACTACTCCGCCGGCCGAGCGCTGTAAGACACCGCACACACTCGCGAAAGGGCCTAGAGCAGATAGGCCCCAACGCCCACTCAAGCCAGCAAAAAAAAACAAGGCCTACGTCCCCAAGTTCGCAGCACTCTCCCCAACGCGCATATTCTATTCTCCTCCCTCCCTCTCTCCCGTGTCTCCGTGTCACAAATTTCCATGAAGTTCTACTTTCCAAAAAGTTTGTTCTTTCCCATGTCCTCTTCTCAGTTACCTCTGGACTCTTCCATTTGTTTCTTTTCCTTCTTATTCATCCTCCTTGCCGGAAGTCATAAGTTCAGTCCCCGCCTTCGGTCCCTAAACTTTTGAATCCCACAGGGTTTCGGCTTTGTTCGAGAACCTACATGTATATGTCACCCTGTATAGGAAAACCAGGTGTAACTCGGAAAAACTGTCACATCTCTCACTGTGTGTGTGTCTCTCTCTCTCTGTGTCTCTCCTGTTGTGTCTCTCCTGTGTGTGTCTGTGTGTGTCTCTCTCACTCTGTCTTTGTATGTCTCTCTCTCTCTCTCTCTCAGGCTATTAGCGTATTGTATTCAATTGTAATGGGCCGAAGGCCTACACCATAAACTGTTTTGTTGTTCTCTCTCTCTCTCGCGCGCGCGCGCGCGCCCACACCTGCTAGGTGGGACCTTAACTTCTCATGCAGAGGGAGTCAGGAACTTAAAAAAAACTACTATTGGATGAACAAAGGTGTATTCACTCATCGGGCCCCCCCGTAGAATGAAATAGATGGAGGTGAATGATGGTAATGACGATAGATTGATGCGAAAGTGAATGATGGTAATGACGCTGGATGATTGATGACCTACAATTTATGCAACCAAGCGATTA